>CAJNIZ010004836.1:14062-94475 GCA_905231905.1 Symbiodinium pilosum | reverse complement strand
GAGGCTTCCTGTTTCTGGAAAGCCCCCATCTACCCTATGTGAGCCATAGTCTAAACTCCTTAAAGGGGGGTTATATAAGGGATTATATAGGGGGCTACTATAGGGGCTATTAAGGGGATACTAGGAGTTTAGACAGTGGCTCATGTAGCATTTAGGCCTCCAAGGTACCTAAGTACCACCCTTTTCGCCCCAAGTCTACGCCTAAAGATTCCCCAAATCCCTGACTCCTTCTCTCTAAACCCTGAGTGTTTAGGGTTCAGGGTTACACCTCGAGCAAAGGGCTTTGGGTTAAGGAACTGGTTTCTACCATCCAGCCCACCCGCCACGGGTCTGTAACTTGAAGGACGAAATCAACAGCCTCTTCAGGCTTCGCCCACCAAGTTCGCCACACACAGCCCCATGCCCATCAAGCCAATTCGCCAGCTCACAGAGAGCGGCTGCTTAGCAGCATCTTGAGATTTCTTGAGATGGGAATAGGGTGTTCTCCATGAATTCCCGACAAAGGTTTCCTGCTTCCAGCTCTGATCATTTGTCTTTCCTACTTGTGTTCCTATGCAGAGTATTCTTCTCGTCCGCGCACAGGATGTCTGTGTGCCGCAAGCTAGCGTGCAATATTAGCGTTCATGTTGCAACTGTTCCCATAAGTGATATGTCCATGTTTAGGAATCCCCTGCATGAAGGCCCCCGCGCCATGTTCTCAACCGTGCCAGTTACGATGGCCGACACCCTATTGATACCTTAAACCCTAACCCTACACCTTGCTCGTAAGTCAAAAAAGGCCCAACAGCAGGCTTGAAAGGATGTCAGAATTCTTAGGGGCCCTAGGGATAGATAAGGATTATTTAGGGATAATGGCGGGGGTGTCCGTATTCCCTGCTGTACAGGGTTTGTTAGGAGAAATATGCCTACAATGTTAAAAATGGGATCCAACTCCTATGGTGCAATCTCCATGTGAGCCTGTCTACACTCCTAGTATCCCCCTTAATAACTCCTATAATGCTCCCCTATATATTCCCCTATAAACCCACCCTTTCAAGGAGTGTAGGCACTAAACCCTACACCGTACACCCTACACCCTATATATACGTGTGTGTGTGTGTGTGTGTGTGTGTGTGTGTGTGTCCCTAGCTTCCCCCATATAATCCCCACTAGCTCATTTGGGTGAAAGTGTCAGGCCGATTGGGAGACTGTGCACTGAACGTTGTTGGAGCGGCGTTGCTAGGCTTGGGTAGAACATAAACTCATAGAATGCTACAGTCTAAACTCCTAAAAGGGGGCTTATATAGGGTTTAGGGTTTGGGGTTTAGGGTCTAAACTCTTTAAAAGGGGGTTATATTGGGGTTGTATAGGTTTCCTATTTTAGGGCTTAGTAAAGGGGATACTAGAGTATAGATTGAAGCTCATATGGTACTATGAACCTTGTCATAGTACCTCAATACTGTGTGCTTCCGTTTTATAGTTGTACGTTAACCTCCGCAGAATTATAATCGGGGGTGAATCTCTGTATGATTCCCCATACCAGTACCTTAACCCCTGCAAAATCCGTATAACGTCGTTGATGCGGGAAATTTTGCACGACCCTGTTAAAACATATAGAGATTACAGTTTATTGGGGATTAAGTGCGGCAAGATTTCCTCCATCCACCGTAGTACTTGAATCTCTGTACTGACACTATCCCCAGAAACTAAACCCCAAACTCTTGCACCCTATAGTCCCCCTTCAGTAGATAGAATATTGGGCATATGGGGATCTTATTATGACATACCCGAAGCCATATTCTATCTACTTAATTGAGGAGGACTATGATCTCTAAACCCTAAACTTCCAAACAAACCCCTAAGCCCCCAAACCCCTAAATCCATAGAACCAAATCAGCAAGCTAGGATTTAGGGCTCAGGGTTCCGCAAGTGCCAGGGCCTAAACCCTGAACCGTAAACGTTTGTTGTACTTGGGCCCTGACGGTCTTGCGACCTTGGGAAAACCAGTCCCTCTTGCATCCAGAGGCCAACAGGTTTCGTAGAATTCCTAGAAAGTCCTACAAGGTGGCCCTAGCCACATAACGATATTATCAAGTTCATGTCACGAATCATGGGACTTATAGCTACACTTCTCCCGTTACAACCCGATTATAGCCCAACTTTTTACTAATGACCCTTCCGTGTATACTCAAGGCGCAGACGCGGAGGCAAGCACAAGCTCGCCAGTTTGAGTGAGAGCTTTGCGAAGGAATGTGCTTTTTAAGGCACTTAAGACCTAAGCGAACCCCCAACCCCAAAACCCTGAACCCTAAATTGATTGGACCCAGACTTCGGAAAGGAGTGAGGAGTTCTATAAGGATCATAGCAGAGGTACACCGCGGAAATTCTAGACCGCCTGAGTGCTGACAGACAGGATCGAGACTTTTCTAAGTGGTCTAAGGATTGCAGGCGGAGTGTGCAGAAGATGGGATAGAGGAACTTGAATTAAGTTACCATAATGGGTATATATAGTAAATAATAGGGTTTCCCCAATAAAGTAACTATATCGGGGAAACCCTATTATTTGAGACAGTCTCGGCATCTTGGGATCGGATCACGTAGCAAAAAGCGCTAATCCATGGAGGTTGGGCTTCAATTTACGGCTTGGCATAATGCCTGACCCAAAGGGTCCATGTAGCTATATGGTATATACTTGGGCCTTAAAGTAGGTATATGGGAACCCCTTTGAGCCCTAAGTATATACCATGTGCCTAAATGGACCCTTTGGGTGAGTTTCTCGACCACACATTCAATCTGTAAACCCCGACCCTTTACCTCGACCTGCAACATGTCAGTTACTTCTACTTATTCAACATCGGTGAATACGTAATTTTCAGGCCCTGGGCGGTCCAAGGAGACCTTTGACACTGTCGGCCACACATGTTCAAGCCTCGATGCGTTAACCGTCTTAATCCCCAAGCCCTATAATCCTCCTGAAGCCCAAACCCTATCATCCTCCCCTAAGCCCAAAACCTATAATCCCCCTTAACCCTATACTCCTCCCCAAACCCCCAAACCCTAAACCCTGAACCCCCTAAATCCTAAGACCCGATAATTCCCCTCCCTCTTTTGCTTTTATTAAAGCCAGCCTTCCTGGTAGCTGGCACTTCGGGCTCCAGGTTCACCGTTACTGCGAGGGTTTAGGGTTTAGGGTGGCCATCCTTGGATATAATTGCTTTGCAGACCCCTTTCTGCGCCTGTCATGTCACCTTGTTTTCTGTGGTTGGGCATTTGGGTACTCAAAAATTGCATGTTTAGTAGGGTTGCTCAGCACAGCCTAGATTACTACGGCTCCAGGTGAGAAATGTGCATCTAAAATGTTCAAGCATACTCTGGGCCCAGCTCGTGTAAGACATCTATCTATATGTATATATATATATTATATTCCCCCATTGTCATAACAAGGGCCCAAAGGCCCTCCCAACCCCTAGTAGTAGCAAGTACTACCACTATGACTACGACCACGACTACCATTAGCACTACGAATATACAACTGCTGCTACTGCTACTACAACGATTACAACAACGACGACTGCTACTTCATCTCCTGTGTGTTCTTCCTCGGCGGCGAAACAGTAAGTACATCTTATTTTGTTACTGCCTCCTGAACCCCCCAGCATGATGGGGCGAATTCTGCAGACGGGACCGACGTTTCTTGAAATTTCGAAGTGAATACTTCCAAAGTGAGCGGTTTTCTTTCTTTACCCCAATCATGTTCCCTTGCCTGCAACCCAAGTGTGCTACGTCTTTAGGGATGAACGCCTGGTGCGTGAACCATAGCCCGGAGATCGTTGAGAGTTTTCCTTGCCGGGGCTAGCAGATTCTCCTGGCAACCATGTTCGTCAAAGTTTGGTGTAGAAAATGTTTGACTGTCATCTGGTGATGACCTATAGTCTTTTATAGCTATTACTGTATGAAACACTAGTGTTTTGTACTTTTTTATTCCTGCCTAGGGCTACGGTTCTGGTGTCTTAGGCTGTGTGTTTCCGCGCCTGTTTTGGTAACTATGTGGGATATTCCCATTTGGCAATTATGTAATAATGGTGCTACCAATATGGTGCGGCAGCCAGCAAGTCGGGGTTCGCAAGATATAGATTTTAAGCGTACAAGCTATGCATGTCCCAAAGTGAGGGAAATTGCCTAAACCCTAAACCTAAATCCTAAACCCTAAATGGGGTTCTCATATACTTCACAGGACTATTGCTAGCAGCAAAAGTCTGCCGCACTCTCCCTACATATGCGCGGAGGTATTGAGCCTCCTTTGAGCCATAGTCTAAACTCGTAGTAGCCCCCAGAAAAACCCCTATAGCCGTCCCCTATATCATCCCTCATATAACCCCGGAGCTTTGACAATGTTACATGTCGTCTTCTAGCATTCATTCCTGACAAAACTTCGGAGGGTGCACTGGTGTAGTTTTTTTAGAAGTCCAGATTGAGTTTAGTGGCCACATGGGGTTTCCTGAAATTAGAGGTACTTTTGGGCGTCCCCATATAAAGGAATTTCGTGTTTTGGGGTCTACAATTATTGGGGTGCCCCTGTTTACGGAAAATGCCACATGGTCTAGGGTGTGGGTTCGGATCTCATAGCTTATTTGGCGGCGGAAACCTTGCCTTTCGCAGCTTTTGAAGGTTGGATGTACGGAGTTTATCTGACCGCGGTGTGCCTTTCTTTGGTCGGGGCCCCTGTTCTAGGGGCATATGAGGGGTCCCCTTATCTATGGAACCTCCCATACACGCTTGGGATGTGTGCACCACTGATCGGAATGAGTCTTTGTCGCTTTGGGTTAGTTGGGGATCCACTACTACATGATTCTTGCCTCAAATTGAAAGAAAAGTCCAATCTTATTCCCAGCAAACAGGGATTCAGGTATGTTAAGGATTGGCAGGGGGAAACGTACGCCGCTTTGCTTGAAGCGCAATTTTGGGCGCCACGTGGATGTATCAGAGGTTGAAGTGGCCACAGTCGTTGTGACCTGTAGGGCAGTAAGTAGGGGTACCCTCCCGCAAGCTAACAAGGAACTGGCAAAGGGGGCCTTCGCAGACTGCTGTTCTTTTGAAACGGGACCTTGTGGGGTTGCATATGATGGGATGTCAAAATCATGGTCCCTTTTTGGGTACCCTAAATACTAGGTGTCGTATTAGAATGGGTAGCCACAAAAGGGACCATAATTTTGACAACCACCCATCTTGCTTTGGAGGAGGGTATATTTACCAGCGCTCTCGAATTGACTTTTGAAGCTGAACTCAGCACAGGCAGGCTGGCCAAGTACGAAGCAGCCTGAACCCTAATTAATCCCTGAAACCTAAATCCTAATCCCTGAATCCTAAATCCTAATCCCTGAATCCTAAACCCTAAGCCCTGAATCTAAACCCTAAGCCCTGAATCCTAAACCCTAAGCCCTGAATCCTGAACCCTAAGCCCTGAATCCTAAACCCTAAATTGGAGGAGGTTGACCACCAGAGTTCAGCGTTCAGCAGATTGCCCAACTGTTCAAGTTGAACTGCTATCCTAAGGGCTCATTGTATAGGGACATATACACTTTAGGGTTTAGAGTCAAGGCATAGGGATGTATAGGCTTTAGGGTTTAGGGTCCAAGTACCCAACAGTTGAGTACTTGGTTTTGGTACTAGTAATTGTAGTACAGGTTTGCAGCAAGTATATGAAGATCAGGTCCTTGGGCACGTAGGACCATTTGCTTTATCTGCAAATGCCGCGCAGCAGCCCTCTGATCGCATCAATGTTCCGAACATTGCTGCAAACTCAGCGCTCCTATGTCCGGTCCTCTCGCCAGATGCTCCCCAAAATGGGTACGTCCCAGGTCATATGCATGGCTGCCAGAACAATGACATTTCATCACAAATGCTACACCCTAACCGTAAACCCCGAACCATTCCAACGCCATGCACGCTTGGTTCCCCTGCTGCAGGACCAGGAGGACCCTCATTCAAGAAGCCACGCCCAGAAACATTTGTGTCGACCCTTCCGACCGGGTAGGCCCCTTGGGATATGTGATTTTCTCTATACCGGCTTTAACAGGGACCCTATATACGAATAGTTTTCAGGGGCCAACCCATCCAAGGTACATAGAATCATGGGTTTGGGGTTAAAGGTTTAGGATACTATGCTGAGCATTTTGGGGGGGCAGAATTGACTTCCTTCTGAGCTACGGATACAAGCTGTACAAGCTTCCCTAGGGCCCGGCTTGCGCCTCACATGATCCCTGTGCTTCTTGCTTGATCAAACTAACCCAGGGGTCCATGTACCCAACAATCGGGTACTTGAGGTTTTGGTACTAGTACTTGTAGATATTTGGACCCATAGGGTAATGGGCCCCCCCAAAGCATGGAACCTCACATAACCCCTTGCTCCAAGGATAGTAGTCTCTATAGGCTCTCTTTTGATTTCGATTTCGGCTCTCCAAGAAACCCTGACTAAACCCTAAACCCATAGGAAGTCTGAGATGTCCCCGGGGAGAGAGTGCAGACATAGGGTCAAAGACCCTGACACGTGCGACTTCGAAGACGGGAGGCCTTGAATGTGTTCGGAGGCATGGGGACATGGATCTCCGGCCAGGAGATTAGGATTTAGGGATTTAGGGGCTTAGGGTTCTGGGTTTTAGATTAAGGGGCTTAGGGCTTAGGATTTCAGATTTAGAGGCTTAGGGTTTAGGGTTTAGGGTTTCGGGTTTAGGGATTATGGTTTAGGGTTTACGGCTCAGATCTGAGCCCCAAGCCTGACAGCCTATGATCGCGAAAGCCCAAACCAGTGGCCCCCCCTTTTTTTGGTGGTTCAACTTGTGCAGCGGTGTCCGATTTTTGGTGTAGGGAGGTGGCTTGGAATTTAGGGTGCGGAGCTTAAAGCTTGGGGTAGAGAGTGGGGTCTTTTGCTGGTGTTCCTACAGTGCACATGCGCGTAGACGGGCGCATGTTCCTGTGATATGCAGGTCTCTTTGCTTGAGGATACGTCTATTTCCAGACAGGGGTCCGCCATATGAAGCCCCTCTTCTTTATAGGAACCTCGAAAGAGGGACGCCTGAGTTTGCAAGCCCCATATCTAGATAGGTCAAGCAGCCCAAATAGGTGGAATAACAGTTCTGCATTGAATATGCGGGGCTCGAATCATAGAAAATGTAAGGCCAGCCCAAGGTTTCGGATGTCAGGTTTAGATTAAGGGGGACTATACCCAAAACCCTAAACCCTATATAGTAGTTTCCATTCTCTTTTCCATTATCCCTATATAATCCCTATATACCCCCCAATATATACATTCTATCTAGATCCTGCCTTACCTACCTTAAACAGGTGATTCTGTCAAGGCTAAGGCTTAGCGATTTGCAACACTACACCCTAAATAGTAGTTTCTATTTCATTTTCCACTTTCCCAGTATTAACCCCAATACTAATTTAACCCTTAGAATCCGTGTAGTTTCCATTTTACTTTCCATTATCAGATTGTTTTTGGCCGGTAATTATGCCCCGGACCTGTAAAGTCGGCCTTTGTTTTAAATCTGCCTTAGGTGGACCCCTCCCCAAACAGTATCAGGGATAATGGGGATTATACTAGGGTCCTCTTATATTCCTTTTATACCACTATTGCAGGGTAGGCGGTCCACCAAATGTGGCTCGTCTCCGCGTGATGTCAGGCAAAGCCCACGCTCAGACATTGATCTGACATGGCTATCAAGGGCGTGTCGGACTGTGGTGCGGACCTACCCATCGTGAGTAAGCCCCGTGCTTGAAAGTATGGGTACTCGCATATTGGGATCTGTCCTCCCAAAGTTTGGATCTTCGCTCTGATCTGAACTTTGATCTGAACTCCCAGTCAATCACGTCTGGAGCAGCGTGATATTTGAGTCCAGTATTCCAAAGAAGGAGGGTCTGTCTCAAGATGAGGCTAGACATATGGGCTCAAGTCTGATTGCCGGTCCTTTCTATGACGTGGCTATGATGGCAGCTTCACGGTTTTGGGGAGGCACATTGGCATGTAGGAGGCCGAACAAACCCCAATAGATGCATCGCCGATTCTTCAGATTCTGAAAGAGGCATCATACCAAAGCTGGCATCAATTTGCTTGCAAACTCAAGGGTCCAAGTGCCAGGTTCGCGATGTCCTAAGTTGTCAGGTACCTGGATCCTTTCTGAGATTGCCTTGCATAGAGAAGGCTGCCAGAGAGACGCTGTGCTGCTGCTGATAATGGATGTTGAGCTTGTCAATGTATGCGAATGTTTCGGGAGCAAACAGGGACATAATGGGTATCTTACATGTTCATTGCCTTCTCGAGGGTGCTCCAGAGGCCTTGCGGTTTAGTGTTTGGGCTCGCTTTTGTAGTGGAACAGCCCTAAACCCTAAACCCTAAATGCAATCTGGGTTTAGGACTTCAAGTTGCAACTGTTTAAGATTTGGCAACATGAAGATGACTGGACGCGACAGGGGAGAATCGGGAGAGAATAAAAGAATTAAACGGAAACCTTAAGTCTCTTTTAGGCGGCTGTTGGGTAGCGATGGAGAATCAATGCAAAAGAAGATTAACAATTAAATTTGAACACTTTATTGTTTAGGGTTAAGATTTCAGCAATGATGGATGGAGAGTCAAGTGGAAAGTTATATGCTAATTTTGGCCACAGTGGTTCCCTAAACCCTAAACCCTGAAGCCTTGGAGCCAGGTAGGCAAATCCAGGAAATCTCCGGTAGTCTCTGATCATCACTATACAGTACATGGCGTTTAGGGTTTAGGTTGTTCGGTATGTACCGGGGGGGGGAATCACAAGAGTATGCTCCCTCTTTGGGATCCCCCCCCCCCCCTAAGCTCAGGGTTTAGGGTTTAGAGTTTTGGTGTTTAGGGTTTGGGGTTTAGGGTTTGGGCCGTATTTCATTCGGGACCCAAAGAGGGGCCATAGTTTTGACAACCTACCATGTACACATATTCGTATATACCCTAAACGGTACACCCTAAACCCAGGTATATATATATATATGTATAATGTGTTTATTTTATGCGTATCAGGGAGTTTCCCACCCAAACCCTTGGCCCTGAACTACCGAAAATCAGACTAGAGTTCAAGGTTTTGAAAGTAAACGTTTTAGAGTTTAGGGGCTGATGGGGTTCAGGGGTTGAGGTCATGCGCGCATGACTAGTAAGACATATGCACACGGGAGGGCATAGGTAAGCGCATAAACAAACCTACACTATATTAGTTTCATGTGAGTCTTCCGGGTCAGGGCGTGATTCTGCGGGTGATTTCTCGCGTCGCCCTAAACCATACCTAGACAGCCTAGTTACCCGTAATAATGGGCTACTTTAACCCAAAGTAGGAGGAAATTGGGGGGGAAAGTTGCCTATAATTATGGGTAGCTGGCTTTCTAGGTTAGGGTTGCGGGGTTTTCAAAACGGAACCCATCGGATGCTGCGGGTGTGTGGGCGTTTGGGGGGATTACGGGGTTTTAGGGGTTTGGGGGTGTATAGGGGTATAGGGTTTAGGATTTCGGATTTAGGGGTTTAGGGTTTACAGCTTCGGATTTGGGGGTTTACGGTTTAGGGTTTCGGATTTAGGGGTTTGGGGTTTAGGGCTTCGGATTTAGGAGTTTAGGGTGTCGGATTTAGGGGCTTAGGGTTTAGGATTTTGATATAGCGCTGAAGCAGAGATAGTCATGCCACAAAGTCGCTTCAAGCGTGTCGTGCCGTGCGACATGCTGCTTTGGCCTGACTGTGGAAGCCCATCTAACACATTCACCCACCCCACGCCGGCGCAGGTGGCCAAACCACCCAAACCTATTCCTAATAGGGTTTAGGACCTAAACTCAGTTAGGTCCATCTTGGTTAACAAGACCACACATCTCTATAGCCAAGCTTCTGGTTTCCGAAAGGCTTGAGCTCCCTCCTGAAGTCTGACTCTGTCAAGACAGGTTGAGGCTGGAGGCGAGGTTTGCAAGGAGGCTGGGTTGTGGATGCCCCAGCCGTGAAGAACTTGTGAGAAGCCCTTAAACTGGGGCCTAGGTTTTTGGAAGCCCCTGCATGAAGAGGCCCCTTTAATTTTGGGGAGACTGAAATGTTTGGAAGCTTGGGACGCTGGCCTTCCTTTTTTGGGAGGCATTGCAGGCCCTGGAGATTCTAGGATGTTTTGCGTGAAGAAAACGCACCGCTGCACCGCCCCAGGCTCTCGGCCTCCTGGTCTCTGGATTTGCTTGCACAAAAGCCCTGGCCCCCCCCCCGGAAACCCTTGGGAGGGGGGTGGTCCAGGAAGGGTTTGGGATGTTGGAGAAAGGGCTTCGGGTTTAGGGTGTTCACTTTATAAGGGGACCAGTACTGGTCCCATGGAGAACGGGTCCGGTACCGGGCCTATCGTGGGTGCTACCGTATCCGTGGCAGTGCTGAGGCAGGTCCAGGTATGTCGGCCTGCGCCATCCAGGTCCGGATTTAGGGTTTTGGGTTTCGGATTTAGGAGCTTAGGGTTGAGGGTGTCGGATGTAGGGGTTTAGGGTTGAGGGTTTCGGATTTAGGGTCTAGGGTTTTGGGTTTTAGATATAGGGGCTTAGGGCTTAGGATTTCAGATTTAGAGGCTTTGGGTTTAGGGTTTAGGGTTTAGGGTTTAGGGTTTCGGATTTAGGGGTTTAGGGGTGTAGTAGGGTTTAGGTTTAGGGTTCCGGATTTAGGGGTTTAGGGATGTAGGGTCTAGGGTTTCGGATTTGAGGGTTTAGGGTTCAGGGTTTAGGGATTCGTTCGGCCCGATGGCGAATCCTCGCTAGGGAATGTCTCCGAGAAGGTCTAAAGCACAGGGAAAGCGATGACAATGGTCGTCTATAGCAGGCTCTGGAAATCTTGGCTAATAGTCGTGTATTTTATGTGGGGATGTGACAGTCCCTAATGAAGAGTAACAACACAATACGTTCGCCTGTATTCTATAGTGTTTATCATTGAACTATATATATATACATATACACGCACATACATATGGTACCCGCCCTGAAACCTGACTGGTTATACCTATTCTATATATATATATATACCAACCGCCTGTGCTCAACCTTTAAACCCCTACTCAAGAGCTGCTTTTTGGGGAGAGTGCGGCCACGGTCACCTAAGACAGCACCAGGCAAGCACATTCAGGTAAACCCTAAATCCCAAACCCTAAACCCTACGTATCCTCAACCCTATATACCCTATATCCCATACACCTAAACCCTAAACCTTCAGGTTCTTCAGGTAACTAGTCTAGCCCACAAAAGCCTCCAAAGCAGATTCTCAGCCCTTGAATGTCCGACCCTGAAAGGTTTGCCCTAAACCCTGAACCCTAAACCTTAAACCCTAAACCCTAAACCTTGAAGCCTAAGCCTTCAACCCTAAACCTTCAACCTAAACCTTCAACCTCAAACCTTAAACCCCAATCCCTAGACCTCAAACCCTGAACTCTAAACCATCAGCGGAGCCAAAGGAACTCTTGGAGCTTTCTGGCATGTATGCAGATTTCCCTTTTGGGTGCTGTAGGGGAGGGTTTAGGGTTTAGGGTTGAGAGTTCTACGTGAGCTAACCTAAACTCATTAGTATGAGGTTATATCGGGGAGTATTATAGGGGCTATTAAGGGGGGTACTAGGAGCTTAGACTGTAGCTTACATAGTGTGACGGGAAGTTTACCAGGATTAGGGTCTAGGGATTAGGGGCAATATCAGTGGAGTTGAGCAAGTTTTTCCCTTGTTTGGGGTCCGAAGTTCTTCATAACAATACCCTAAACCCTAAACCCTAAACCCTATTCCAAAGGGCGGACATTTTTCACTCCTAGGTTATTGGGAACCATAGATACTTAAGCTTACCAGGAGATCATTAAGAGTTGACATAGGGGCCTCTTCGCTAGTTTCGCATAGTCCCCATGATATTCCCTAACAAGGACCCATGTCCGTACCCATGTCCAGCAATTGCATCGGAATTATTGACGGTAGGTCAGGTAAGGTTAAAAAGGAAACATGTGAATGTTTCCACAAGTTTCTACAGTTCTACAGTCCCTACAGTAAGGGGTTAGGTCGGCAAAAAAAAAGAGCATAAGCATATCCCTAAACCCGAAACATCAAATCCTGAACCCTAAACCCTAAATGCTAAATCCTAAACCCTACCGCCTAAACCCTTTGGGTACTATTGGGGAGATATCCCCACCTTCTGGTGGTTGAACATCAGGGGCTTTAAGCGGGATATCCCAATCTATACATGTGCTCATTTTTGGCAGCTAGTTATAGGGTTTAGGTTTTGCGGGGCCCGTATCATAATCGAGCCGCCTGTAGGGTTTCAAAGTGAGCATGCAGGACGTGATCTGCGGGAGGGAGCTGTACTGCAGAGCCATCTGCGCGCAAACCCTTAACTCCGCAAAATCCTGTACCCATATGGGAACTTTTCAGAAGATTAATTTCAAAATTCACGTTAGAAACATATGCAACCCCTACACATTCCAAAGCTTTTTTCGGGACCCCAAGGGGCCTCCCATTTTGAGAAACACCCTACTGCAAGGGAAATCCCATGGAATTCGTGCCTAGCCCACAGCCAACACTGCCAGGCTCATGAGATGCAAAGAACACAATTACTATTACCTTTACTATTACTATTATTATTACTATTATTATTATTACTATTATTATTACTATTATTATTACTATTATTATCACTATTACTGTTACTATTGCTATTAGTATTACTATTGTTATTACTATTGTTATTACTATTATTATTACTATTACTATTACTTTACTATTACTATTACTATTTCTATTATTATTATTAGTATTACGATTACTATTACTATTACTATTACTATTACTATTATTGTTATTATTACTACTACTATTACTATTACTATTGCTATTACTATTACTATTATTATTACTAGTCCAATTAGTATTACTATTCCTATTATTATTCCTATTAGCCTCCCTGTAAACCCCAGACGATGTCTAGGAAATAGGTTGAGGGTTCGGGTTTAGGGTCTAAGGGTTCCGGATATGGATATTACAGCAGCTTGGGCTTCCCGATATGCCCACAAATATGCACAGCCCTCCTTACAAGCATGGGTGCTTGCAGGGCAACTTCCTTATGTGTATCCTCAGAACACATTATAAGTTTCCTAATTGAGTCACAGTTAGAGTTATCAGTGGGGTATAAGTAGTCCAACCTTCCAAGTACCCCGTATTAATGGCCGCCCACTCCTAACAGTAAGACCTTACGTATTGAGGGCCATATTTATAGGCAGGGGGGGTGCATTTAATTTTCCCCGGGATCTAAATAGCCCATTGTAAATATCATTTGCCGACTTGAGGGGCAATGTAGGCATTATTTGTATACGTTTTAGGGTTTAGGGTTTAGGATCCCTATATGACCCCAGTGTCCATGGTACTTTCCATCTTCTTTTCCACGTGATTCTCCAGTATGGGGGGGATACTATTCTTACAGAATCCCCAGGTAATACTTAGCCTAAACCCTAAGCCCGATCCCTAAACCTCGAACCCTAAACCCTAAACCATCCTAAACCCTAAACCCTCCTTCTGTGGGGTGAGCTGAAATTTGTGGTTTGGGGTTGGCTACTGCCCTTACTCTGCAGCAGTGGAGTAATAGTCGTAATCTAGTTATATATATAGTCTCAATATGAGCTATAGTCTAAACTCCTAGGATCCCCCGCAATACCCCTTATAGTAATCCCCTATATAATCTCCCATATAAACTGTTCAAGGAGTTTAGAGTATGGCTCATATGACCCCAAGTACAAACTGTTACCCTGAACCATAAACCCTAGACGCTAAACCCTAAACCCTAGAGCCCTTAATATGGCCCCTGATAAGGACATTCACAGGGTGGGGGCAGTATCCAAAATTCAGGGATGAAGAGCTCCAGGATTAGGGTGCCATTACGCCAGAATCTTAGCTGCATAAGCCTAGGTATGGTAAACTTAGGGTTCGGGGCTAGGAAATAAGGTACGGGGTTTAGGGCTTAGGGTTTAGAGTCTTAGGGTTCAGGAGTTGCGGCTCAGGTTTTCGGGCTTGGGGTTTAGAGCATAGGGTCGAGGGTCTTACTGGTGGGCCGCCGGGAACGAAGGGAGTGCTAATCAATCCGTTATTAGCCACAGGTGGGAAAACCTCAATACCTAGACCCTCCCTCTACCCTCTATATACCCTAAATAGGGACCATATACCCACATTTAACGGGTACAAGGAGGGTCCTGGTACAGCCAATTGTCAAGGCAGATGCTCAGTCGATCCCTCGACTTCAAAGCCCAAAACCTGAACCCTACACAATAGAAGTTATCCTCGCAGACGACCTGTAAGACTCCAACCCACATTGCAACAGATAGGTTAATTAAGGATACATAGGTTTCTGGTTGTTGATTCAAGGTACATGGTTTCGGATGGCCTGACGAACATGAATGTGTTGGAAACGCTTGCAAACCTCAAGAACCCAGGCAAAGTCGGTGCAGAGTGTAAAAGTGTGTTATGGAAGTATAGGGAAGCCATATGGAAGGTGGTGAAAGCTATGATCTTTTTGGGGTATAGCATATGTTTGGGACCAGGTTACAAACAGGAGCAGAAAAGGTCCATAATTTTGACAACCAACACTATGAATCCTTATACTCCATTGTAGAGTGCGAGAAACAAGGCCCCACTTGGAGGGTCAAGTGGACCTAGTAGGTAGGGAAAAACAGCGGGTTTGTCATATGGCTCATATGGGTTGTAAATATACTTACTTAGTCCCCATTGCCCCAAAACCTAAGCTATACGAAGTCTTTCTGACCCTGTTTTGTAGTTCTGGCCGTGGGCGCTCTCTTGACGGCAAAGCCCCACCGTTGAACCTGCAGATTTTCAGTGCCCAGGAATCTTTGCCGCGCATGTAATTTTTGGGGTGTAGGATTCACGGTTTAGGTCTTAACACTTACAAGCTTAGGGTTCAGGATGTCGGGCTTGGGGCTTCGGATTTAGGGTTTATAACGTTGAGCCATGTTTAAATAGCCGGGGCCCCTCGTAACCATAGGGCCGCCAGAGAAATAAAAAGAGGCGTCCTAAATAGGGCTCGCACGGTACAGAGGGCTCTTGGGATAGTCTGGATTCTGCAAGGACCCCAAAACCGAAGCACATCAACGAAGATCTTGCTACCATGGCCTGAAATGAAACAAGCGGCCGCCGATACACGGTAAAGCAGATCTTTTCATTACAATCAGTGCAACAAGGCCTTGGGTTAGGGTTCGGGGCTAAGGATTGGCGGATACTACAAAGTCCCATAATTTTCAGTGGAAAATCTATTGGACAATGAAATGGCGCATGATTGGAAAATAGGATTATGTACGGCCTATTTGGCTTCTTTAGTGGGGATACGAAAGTTTTGCAATGTAGAGTAAGATCATATCCTTCTTTGGGGTATAGTATTTCCTAAGAACAACATAACCCTACTTATAGGGTTCAGCACCAAACGAATGCTACGCATCCGGGTTATTCTCAGAACTGTGGACCTTGTAGGCCTGAAAAGACCCTAAACCCTAAACCATAAACCCTAAACCCTAGGGTTTAGGGCTCAGGGTTGAAGAAGCTTTTGTAAAAGGGTGCAATATGGGAGTATCAGCACGACATGGGGGGAAGGAAGTTCTTAGGTAGTTAGCAGTTTACAATCATATGGAATCAACAGGGCTAAGAGATATCCTTGGTTTCCTAGATTTGCAGCGTTGTCTTGCGGAGGTTCCTATCCAGGAATGTACACAAACGAGCCCATTAATTAAATGACATCTAGAACTTGGCGTATTCTTGTTTTGCCAGAGTGTTATTGGTTTGTAGGCTCAGTTTACGGAAGGGGAGGCTGGTGAGGTGGTCTTTGAAGAACAGTGCAAACTCCTGCTTCGCAAAGCCCCATGCCGTGATAGAGAGTATGATATGACATAGGAGTCGAGTCCAGGAGTGGCTCGTCATGGAACAAGGGCTCAACAATCAAGAGTCTACTAAGTTTTGTTGATTTCTTGTTGTGCGTTCTAGTCATGGGGCCCATGATCGTCAGTCACCGTCTCCCCGACCAGACGTCCCATACACCACTATTCTCAAGGAATCCAATGTAGAGCCACCAAAAAAGAAACCGTACCTCATACAGTTAGTTTCGAGTATTAGTTTGCGGGTTTTTGAACCCTCACCATAAACGACCCCCCCGCCCATATCAAGCTGGGAAAAGACCTCCCAGGGGAGTAGTCACTGTGAAGAAATGCCTGGAGGCCTGGCTGATTTCCGTTATGCAGCAAATCCTCTCTAACCGTATACGCAAACGTATCGAGGAGCAGCTTTCATCTAGTACAGGACGGACGGAGGTTCCTAATTCTAATTAACTAGATCTCCCCCAAACTCTGTTGCGCAACTTCCTCTAGGAAGGCCTCAGAAGCACATTAAAGCAAGACACTTGGACGCTCGGAGACAAAAGAGTCCTCAAATCCCAAGCATTCTCCAGGAGATGTTTCCAGTAGACTGTCATCTGCATGCAATATAGAGCCCAAATGGTCTTATTCAGGCTTTGTGGAGGAGCCAGAACGAAGCATAAGGAAATCCGTCCTGGACTAGCCTCGAAATCATCAGCGTTGCCTGAACAAATTTGTGGGTATTGAAAAATTGTGGTTTGTGGCATCATTTATATACTATGGCCGTATTCTAAGCCAGACACGTAGCGTAGAAGGAGCACAACTTACAACCTTCCATACATAGGTAAATTTGTATATATATTCATATATCTATACATATATGCGTACCTAGTAATTAGTCAGTCAAAAGATTTTGACATTTGAGCTGGTTTTGGAACAAACGCCACCGCAATGGTATATACGTGAGCTTCAGCATCCAGTGTTTACGCTGTCTGGGAATTGAGAAGTGCAGAAATTGATATGACAGGATGGACCTCAAACCTGAAACCCTAAGCCTTAAACCTTAAACCCTGAACCCTAAACCCATAAACCCTAAACCTGTGCTAGGAAGGCAGCAGTCATATGCCGATTGGAACTTAGGGTTTAGGGTTTCGGTTTAGGGTATAGGGTTTAGCGATGGTTTGATAGGACCACAAACGGCAATGAACTGTGCGATTTAGGGTTTAGGGGCTATGGTAGGTAATGCAGATATGGGGGGGTACCATTTTGGGGGTCTCCGTAATAAGGATTGATATATATATGGGGGGTACATATTTTTTGGAAATTAGCATATTTTTTGGGTACTGCCCCCACTCATTCTCAGTTGGACTACTATAGAATGTGTAGGCATCAGGATGCGACTGGGCGTGTTTTAGATCATAGGGTGGGTCAGTGGAGACCATTACCGCAACCTATAGGTTGTTGCAATCACCTCCCCAGACATTAACACCCCCAACCCCCCCCCCCCAAACTTGTTTATTTCCATTGTGGTATACCATAATATCTGGGCACTATTTCGTAGTAGGGGGAGTTGGGGGGTGATTTTTAGGGCGGGGATTACATACAGAAAGACATGTCTGGCTCGCACGTTTGAGAAGTATGCAGGCCAAGTAAGGTAGCGTACCATGATGGATTTCTGCGCGTGGTCACAAAATAACACCCCCTGTACACCCAGTTCACATGTTTCTTTTCCTCATTTCTCATTATATGCATAACATCTCCCAAGGCCAAGAAATCTCCAGGCAATGGACGGGAGCTTTTAGCCTGATCTAGCCTGTCCGTGTTCTGAAGCCAGTCTGGCGCAATGCACAAAACACCAGAAATCTTCTTGTGTTCAATACTTTCATACAAAACGCATCCAAAGCTTTTGGGTTTAACGATTCCGTAGATGCGTCTACTCAACTTCCCAAAAATCTAGTCCTAATTAATAGAGCCCGAAAGCGAGACCCATCAGCTTTCATAAAGTCCAAACGGTGGGTTGTCAACATGTTGGTCCCCGTTTGCGTGCCCAGGATACTGGAGTTAGGGTTTAGTAAGCCGCTGCCGCAGGCGGAGAGGTGTCATGAAGCCTATCAAGCCCAGTCTATCACGCATGGGTTTCACCCCCCCAAAGCCTAAAACATGCTTCAGTGTTTAAGGGGTAAGCTAGCAGGGAATGAAGGAATGGCAAAAACATGGCAGGGAAGCTACTATGTTATGCAGAAATATATACAGGCTACTTTGGGAAGCCATTCAATTGTCCTGTTCCTGCTCACAACGAGCTTGTGTACAGCCGAGAAGTATATCCTGATCGCTTATGTAACAGAGGCCTCCCCCTCTAAACCCCTAAACCCCTAAACCCTAAAACCCTAAAACCCTAAACTCTAAACTCCTAAAGCCCTAAACCCTAAAAACCCTAAACCTTAAACCTCTAAACCCTAAAACCGTAAACCCTAACTCTTAAAACCTTAAAACCCTAAACGGGTATAATGGGGATCCTAATATCAGGGCCCTTAAAAGCAAGGGGTTTGTTAATCAGGGGTCTACATTACGTAGGATAATCCCCTAAACCCTAAACCCAATATAAATAGTAGTTTCCCCTTTCTTTTCCATTATCCCAATATAATCCCTATGAGTCTACATTTTTGAAGGTTCTACTGTTGGGATATTTTTCAAGGGTCTTGGAAGCTGTTGTGGTAACCGTCCCTGCGGCGCGGTAGCTTGAGAACACGAATGACCCGATTGCGTTGTTTAGCCGAAAGTGGCAGAAGCAAGCAGGAGTCCTCCTTGCAAGCTGGCTTAGCGTGTCTAACTGTCTTCCAGTACTACTATACACATCTACGTGTTTCCATACTACATCACTATACTGCTACCCTAGGCCCTAAACCTTGACTAAATTATCGTATGAAATCTTGAGAACGAGTCGCCCTACACCCTAAATCTCTAAACCCCTAAACCCTCAACCCCTAAACCCTAAGCCCTATGGCTGAGAGAGTTCCGAATCCCGCCATAGTCACGCACAAGACGTGGCTCAGGAGGATACTGCTGGCCCTGGAAGCCCAGCTCTGAGGGCGTAGGGTTTAGAGTTTAAAGTGTAGGGTTTGAGGTTTAGGGTTTACGCTTTAGGGTTTGGGGTTTAAGGTTTAGAGTTTAGGGTTTGGGGTTTAGGGTTTCGAGTTTAGGGTTACCGTCAATATTAGGGTTACCGGCGTTCTACATGGGTTTTCTTGGGATGTATCTTTTTGGTACCCCCTTCCCCCAAAACCTAATTATGGTGGCACCTCGACCCGCACGCAGAACTAAGTATATCTCGAAGCGGAGCGAAGCATGTAGATTGCAGTCAACCTTAAGGGTCCAAGGACCCATATAATAGGGCTTTAGGGCCCAAATACTATTATATTAATGGTATTTGGGCCCTAAAACCCTGTTATTTAGGTCCTTGGACCCTTAAGGCAACATGCTTATGTTAATTACACGAGATTGACGATTGAAGCTTCTGACAAGTTTCTTGAACTCTTCAATTTGCACCCTGAGGATTTGAACGGAAGTAACGGATTCATCTAAAATCCTCCCAGCTGAAGATTGAAGCTTGAAGATTCGCTGAAAAGTTTCTTTGGATCTTCAGCCTCCAGTTCGAAGGGTTTAAATGGATTCCACGATTTCTTCTAGTCCTGCAAAGTGAAGACTGAAGATTCTCAGACAAGTTTTCTTCCAAGTTCAACCCAATAAGGTGTAATATGGTTGCACGGTGGGTTTGGGGTGGGCGGGGGTAGCATAGTTTTACATACAAAGGGGTACATAAGGCCCTCATTCACGCAACTGAGCTTCTAGGGTAGGCTTCAGAGGTCACAGGCAGCTGCGTACAAGCCCCGAGCTTGCGCGGACGCTATCCATAGCTTGCAGGACAATGACAAAGGATTGCGTGTCTTTGCAGTCATGACGATGATGTGGCAGCGCTGTGGAGTTACCGGGTATACTGATTATTGGGGTTATATTGGGGTTCTATTAAGGTTATATTGGGAGAATTGAAAAGAAAATGGAAGCTACTATTTAGGGTTTTTATTTGTGGAGTTACCGGGTATACTGAGAAATAAGGGTTTAGCAAGCACCTTGAGGCTCTAATTTGCTTGGAATTACTCCTTGTACCTCTGCCATGCCACTTGCCCTACCCTCGTTCGCTACGAGACTCCCAAGCAGGTGGATGCAATGCAAAAGTCGTGCGCTATCTGCCGGTGTCTAGATAGTTCCCTGGTGTATGCTTCCCAACCTTGAACCCTCGACTACAAGTAATAAATGTTGTACATGCCCTAACTTGCGCATTCCTGGTTTGTCGAGACGTCGGCATAGGGTTCAGAGAGCATCACCAGGATTTCATGACAATCAGGCAACACCAGCAAGCGACATGCAACATTTAGGTACCTCTCATGTTCAGCAGGCTTGCCCTGTGCGACGTACCCTCTTGTCGCTGTGGGGCATAAATCGGCCATCAAGTAACCCCTCTCTCATCCTTATAGGCACTCGGACAGTTTCTGGTAATCCCTTAAGATTTCCTCGTATACTCTTAAGATTCATCAGCGCGGCCCTCCCTACATACTGCCAATTGGTTTTGCGGTGGCAGCCTGCATGTTGGGTTGCAAGGTAGGTAGGCCTACTCCTGGAGTCCAGTCGAAACACTGAAAACAGTAATAATAAACACAATAGAAGTAATAACCAGAGTAATAAATCGTAACAAGAGTAGTAAAAAAAAACTATACTAGCAACCAGCTAATCCCGCAGTTTCGAGTTGCAGGGTATCTTTCCTACCGCCCAGGTATTGGAAGCCCCCACAAAGACATTTAATTTCTACAAACCTATCTGTCTGGGCAGCTTCATGACAAAAAGAGGAAGCTTACAGGCTAACTTGGACATACTTGCTGGGTGGTACTGATGTGACTACTGGAAGAGCTGCTGCTGCTGCTGCTGCTGCTACTGCTGCTGCTGCTGCTGCTACTACTACTACTACTACTACTACTACTACTACTACACCTACTACTACACCACCAGCAGTATCGCTATGTCTACTACCATTCTTCTTGGTTATGCTTCTATTATTATGTGGGTAGTGCTAGCCGTGCTATGCAGAACCTCATCTGGAAATGTGCAGAGCCACGAATGTATCTCAGCCTATGTCTCCGAATCCCACATGGTAGGGTTGGTATTTCTCAGAACTGTTGTCTTCCTGCGAGTTACTGACAGCATCAGGCTTACCAATGGATCATTGGTGGACATAGGGGTTCCTCAGGTGGTTGGTAAAGTTCCTACAATTTTCCCTATTGAGGAATCCATTTCCAGTAACTGTACAGGGAAATGTTGCCAAGAACTCAGGCCGCCAATCCCTGCTATGCCTTAAGATTGTGGCCCTTCTAATTAATAGTGACCACAAAAAAGCGGGTATTATGTTAAAAGCCCTATAGACTAAACCCTAAGCCCAACCTGTAAACCATGGACGCTAAGCCAAATATGCTAAGACTACAGGGCGGGGGCCTAACCCAAACAATTCCGCAGTCCAGCTTTCATTTTTAGCTATTCCATGAACATTACATTCATCTTTGCAGTCCCTTTACATGCCCCTATGTAATTCCCCAAAGGGGGCCCTGCCCTAAGCCCTAAATCCTAAACTTAAACCCTCGACCCCAAGCCTTAAATAGTAGCTTCTGTTTTCTTTTCCATTATCCCTACATTATAACCCTAATATACTATATAGTAGTTTCCATTTTCTTTTCCCTTACCCTAAACCCTAAATCCTAAACCCTAAACCCTGAACCCCTCAGTTAGCAGGCACAGGAGAGGTTGCTCAAGCTCTATTCGTCGTTGCGAGGCCTGCCTGGAATCCCAGTGGCTTGCAGGACACATATAGTATATTAAGGTTGTTTAGGGTTTAGGGTTTATGGTTGAGGGTTTAGGGTTGTATAGGGATAATATAGGAGTTATGTTGGGAGAATGGAAAATCAAATGGAAGCTACTATGATGCGCTTAGGGTTTGGGGATTAGGGTCTTGAGGGTTTATAGGGGAGATATAGGGGCAACGAAAAAGAAAATAGAAACTACTAAGGGTATAGGGATTATATGAATCTAGGGATTTAGGGCTTAGGGTTGGGGGTTTTAAGGGTTTGGGGCCAGGGTTTAAGGTTTATGGGTTTAGGGTCTTAACACCTGGGGTTTAGCTCTAATTTAAGGTGTAAGGCATAGGATTGACAGGCTTAGGGCTTAGGATTCGGGACTTAAGATCTTTGGGTGTAAGGCTGTAGGGCTTAAGCCCTAAGCCCTAAACCCTAAACCCTTCGAACGTACGAGTTTTTTCTTGCCAGGATGGTTTTAAGTGGCAGCCCTATGCTGTCATTGCAATCCTTCAAGATGTAAGGACTATTTTGAGCATCATATTTAGCAACGTGCCATGCCCTGCAAGCAGTTTTGAACTAGAAGTTACAAGTTGTTTACCTTCTCAAAAGCGTCCTATTTCGGGAGCCTGATGTTCCTCTCCTTCAGTATATCCCGAAAATGTGGGGATCATCTACTTTTATCCCAAGAACCACGCATGTTCGCACACCATGAATCCTAAACTCTTAAACCTTCTTATCTTGAAAGTACCTAGAGTTGTTTAATATAGGCTATGCATGGATAAATTGGGTTACCAGCCATTGCTATCACAGCTGTTGCCACCACTACTGCTATCCCTACTGCTATCGTTACTGCTATCGCTACTGCTATCGCTACTGCTATCCCTACGGCCGCCGCCGCCGCCGCCGCCGCTGCTGCTGCTGCCGCCCCTCCCGGTGATGCTGCCTCCATGACAGCTACCACCGTTACCACTACTGCCACCACTGCTACTACCACACCCATGACACCCACTGCTCCTACTCCTGTCGCCGCTGGTACTGTCTCTACTTCTAGCCCTACACAACAACCCTGGTTTCCGTTTTATTCTTCATTCTATTTTCGGTTTGATTCTCCACTATTGCTGTACTACCCCTAAACCCCCTAAAGCCTAAACCCTGAGCCCCAAACCCTAAACCCTATATACCCTATACAATCCCTATGTAACCCTATTTCTACCTTACTAGACCTCGCTGTACCTAGGTCACCTCCAGAGGACACAGTCCCTCCAGAAGGCTGCGAGTTGGATCCCCAGGGGGTTTAGTGTAGGGTTTAGGGAAAGTCCCCCTTAGGTAGATAGAATATGGGGGCTATATTGGGATAATGGAAAAGAAAATGGAAATTACTATAATGGGGTTATATAGGGTTAGGGTTAAGGGGGGAGCGGCAAACTTCAGCTGCAGAATCTTGAAGGGAGCCCCCCATTGGGGATTTAGGGTTTAGGGATCGATATTTCCACGCTCCTATAGGCTCTCCCTAAGGCCTCCTTCCTGAAGGTCTCGTTTGGTCTCCTAATATGGGGCGAAGGCCTCTGGAATGGGCATTCCTTGCAGAATTGTTTTTGGGAACGCTTCCGTCAGTGGTCTTCTGGGTTAATTTCTCGACAGACTACCTGAAGAGTGTATGTAGGAACATAGCTGCGGCTATGTGCAATATGCGGTGATGCTTCCTCCAAATTTGTAAGAGGGATTTTGTGAAGCCCAACCACCAATCCAGACCCTCAAGCCATCACATGACCCTTATAGGATCCTTCTATTCTCATTATACTTTAGGGTGAGGGTTTAGCGTTTAGGGTTATACGGCTTGGGATTACTCAGTTTTCCTTCATGAGCAAATCCTCGTGTTGCTAAGGCACCACAGCCGATTCCTGACAGCCATGGCCAACGTGGCTCAGCTGCTTGAGTGCTGATTTTATAATTCCCAAAGGGTTCATGTAGGTATCTGGTCTATACTTAGGGCCAAAGGGGTTCCCACAAGCCTACGTTAAGGCCCAGGTATATACCATATAGCTACATGGACCTTTGGGATTACTTGGACCCTTAAGGCAGATTATGCCTGCCAGATGAGCCCCACAAAGCCCAACCCTTCGAGAACACAATTCTACACACTTTGGGGTTCGAGGTAGTTGCTGTACAGTCTCAAGGCAACGCAACCGCCGTGGCTGGTGGCATTGTTGGGGTCTCGTCTATCATGTGCAACTGCATAATTCTTTAGCATTGCAGCTTCAAAATCTTGATTGAAGCTACGCGCCTTCCTTTCAGGAAGCATTTTTGTGAAAATGTGTGATTTGCAGGGCCACTTAAGGACACCCTGGGTTGGGCTATAACGCGCTCGGGTGCTCTCAATTGTTTTCTCACAGCAGAGCTATCTTGGAGATCTGTGTGATGAAAAGGATCACGGGAAGATATCCAGAAGACTAAAAAGTTAGAGACTTGTGCATGGAGCAAACGGGTGCCCTTTTAGTAAGATATGGCCGTGTATGGGCAGATACGGATATCCACAGGGCCGGAAATCAGCAATCCCTAAATGGGGCAATCTGCGCACAGATGTGCGCAGGAAGGAATACTGCAAAATATCGCGCCGCTGGTTGAATCAGTCTAGAGGCTTTTCCGTATTCGTAGCTATGGACTTCGCTTCCATGCTGTACACATAGATTTTCCTAGCAGTGGCCGCAGTGGTAGGTTTTCAGCAGCACAACAAGCAGAACATAGCGTCTTGAAATTGTCTCCAAGGTCTACATGCTGAAATTGTTGAATACAGACCAGCTGTCTGTAGCCATTCTCTGAATTCAGCGAAGGATTCAGATGCTTACGTTTTCAGTGTGACGACACTTCTACTGCTCTGTCATGCCTTGCTCATCTTTTGTTCAGGTTGTTTTGTCGAGGCAACATCCCAGGAGCTCAATCCCTTCACATTTTTGGGAAGGCGCGCCCTTCAAGATCTCGACCAGAAACCCTAACAGGGACGAGTACTAAGGACTTTGACACTGTCAATGCGGTTGCAGCCGGGGCCGCGGCAAGAAGTTTAGAGTATTTACCTCACTTTTACCAACATGGAAACCCAGAAAAGCCTTATATTTTGAAAGAAGGCTGGTTGTGGCGAGGTAGTTCTGCAAGGAGGTGGGCCTGATTCTGCATGTTTCCGTACTAGAGCTTGTGTTCGTTTGTGGCCCTTATACCGATTACCTTGGGATGCGTGCGGGCACCTGATTCTGTGAAACTCCCATTCAGGCAATACAAAAACTCTGGTGCATATTGACAATTCTGCATGACCCTATGTACCCTAAACCTTGAGAACTATGGTATCACAGTATAGTAAGGTCATGCATGATGCTTAGTATCAACAGTATCATGGCTAGTTTGCCTGAGGTTCCTTTAAAGCCGGAGCAGAAAACCCCAGGTTCACGTACTTGATGAGGGCATGCCAAGCAGTAAGCAGCAGCATCCCAGACCCCTGGGAGGATCCAAAAATTAGATCCCCTATATAGACCCATTACAACCCCTCTATAATGCTCATATAATTCCTGACGCGGCTCATATCCCAGACCCCCAAAAGGATCTAAAAATCAGATCCCCTAGAACCATAGGGGGAATTATATAGGAATTATATAGGGGTTGTAATGGGTCTATATAGGGGATCTAACTTTTAGATCCTCCCAGGGGTCTGGGCATAGATAATGTGGGAAATAGTGGCTGTAGCTCATATGACGGCTCGCCACCTCATGCAAGTATAAGTTTGCGTTTCTCTCTCCCTCAAAGTAACATGGAATCGCATGTAGGCCCCATGTAAAGGGACAGCAGTCTATGCGTGCCGTGCCTTGTTTGGCTTGTCCATATTAGTTTGGTGGACTCAGTGTCGCATTTATTGGATTCAGAATCTAGGGTCTGACATGCGCTGGGGCAGTTGGTCTCTTCGATTTACGTTTTAGGCTTATAGTCCCCCTTAAGTGGATAGAATATGGTTTTGGGTCTAGTATAGTAAGATCTCCATACACCCCATATTCTTTCTACTTAACGGGGACTATATGCGGTGGCCGAACTTAGTCTTTCGCCGATGGCACACAGAAACTGCAAGCAGCAGACCGGAACAACGTGATCTTCGCCCGAATGACAGCATCGCTGCAACAATGATGACAAGCAGCTGAGGAGGTCATTTTAGGACTTAGGGTTTAGGGTTAGGTTATAGTGTTCTCCTAAAAAAGGATAATGGAAATGAAAATGGAAACTACTCTTTAGGGTTTAGGGTTTGGGATTATATTGGGATCGTATACATACATATGTATATATATATGTATATGTTGGGGATATATTGGGACAATGGAAAAGAAAATGGAAACTACTAGAATGGGTTATTTATGGATTAGCACCCGGACCCAGGGAACCGAATACTCATAATTTACGCAGGAGTTTTATCAAAATTCGGGGTCTTAGTACCATTTCATGTGTATTGGGCTCAAAGTAAACGTGTAGCCAATGAAGAGGCTGTGCTGATCACGATTGTCATCTCCGCAGATTAGGCCTTCTCAGTTGCCAAGTCCTCAAAATACGTTTTGGGTTTTGTGTTTA
This sequence comes from Symbiodinium pilosum, assembly GCA_905231905.1. NCBI lineage: Eukaryota > Dinophyceae > Suessiales > Symbiodiniaceae > Symbiodinium > Symbiodinium pilosum. Next base: position 68,109 of record CAJNIZ010004836.1, on the reverse strand, counting down.
GCACAAATCAGACCACTTGCTCGTTGGCAGGCAAGGTTTCAGGACTGGCGTGAGTGGGCGCACCGGGTCTTCAACGCGGCACGCAGCTGTAGTGAAGACTGTTTTGCTGCCCTAAACCCTAAACCCTAAACCATAATTCATTGACAGGCACCAGGATTGGCGAAGCATCACATCCCAGACCGGAGGGGCTGCTCGAGCTCGGCAACCTAGATTCATTGCTTGGGCCCACAGCTCATGCAGCAGATTCCGTGCGTTCATTCCAAACGCTGTCAACGCTGCTCTTGCGGACGCGCTTAAGGGTTTGGGACTCAATGCTGATGACCAAAGAACTGGGTTGCTGTTAAGGAACCTAAGTTAAGTTACTATATTGGGGAAACCCTATTCTTTACTATCTATATATATATATATACACCCATTATGGTAACTTAATTTAAGTTCCGTAACAGTAACCCAGAAAAGCGAGGCGGAGCTATCAGCTAAGAAACGCCGGCGAGGTAAAGGCAAGGGCACCCGCTTACTAAGAAAGCACAGCTCCTCACCCTAACCTATCCCAAAGGGTCCTAAGTACCCTTATGGGGAATACTTACCCAAACCATAAGGGAAATTACTACAGAAACCATACTTTGTACCATAATTTGTATTATTATTCCTACTGTTACTATCATTACTACTGACCCTAAATAGTAGTTTCCATTTCATTCTCCATTATCCCAATATAGCCCCAATTGGTNNAGGTACTTTGGACCCTTTGGGTATACCTCAAACCCTTTTTTGCCCAGACTCTAAGCACTCACGCCCCCTAAACGTTCTGGAAATCTTCGACCCTCTAAATTGCCTTACCCCCAACCACTTTATGCGGAATTCTGCGGTAGCCCATCAACTCTAAACCTTTCAAAGCGCCCTAAACCCCTAAAGCCTGGACCCCCACATCCATGCTAGGTCGTAAAACCACAAATGGGGTTTCCTAAAATTAGGGGTACCTTTTCGGTGAGTCCCAATAATAAGGATTATAGTATTTTTGGGTCTATATTGGGGTCCCCTATTTCGGGAAACTACCAAATATCTTTTCCTCACTTAAGCAGCTCTACATGCCAACTGAAACCCCACACAACTTCGTATCCGCTCTGAGCGAGTAGGGCTCCGAATAACCCACTGTGTGTACATTCTACAGACTTTACGCAGAGCCAAATGTAGGAGATATTTGCAGACTTGGACCCTAAGCCTGAAAACCCTAGACCCCTAAGCCCTAAATCCTAAACCCCAAAACCCTTAACCCCGAAACCCTAAACCCCTAAACCCCTAAGCCCAAACCCTTTTCCACGAAACCCCCAAACCCTGAGGCCATGTCAGAATTGTCCCGGGAGTTGCTACAGCTACAGCAGGCCATCGAAGGCCCCGCATGTAGGGGTACATAGAGGGTTTATAGGGTTTAGGGCTTGTGGGTCCAGGGTTTAGGGTTTGGGGCTTTGGGAGGTTATATAGAGGTTTTATGTAGGATCTTATTGGGGCTCTATAGTGTTTAGGGGAACATGTCCCCAAGAATGGAGAATCAAATGGAAAGATAATGGACAGTGAAACGGAAACTGGTTTTATCTAGGGATTCATAATAGGTAATAGGACCCTAAATCCCAGACCCTAAAGCCTAAACCCTAGGGTTTGGAGTTCGACGGCTCAAGGTTTGCGAGTGTCAGGGTCTAGGCGTTTAGGCCGTGGTCTTTGAAGGATGCTTTGGATCTCGCGGGCTTCACGAGTGAGGAGCGAAATCTTTCTGGAGTTAAGAAGCAATGATTGTTGGACATGTCTGTATTGCATGCCAAGGGGGGGGCTAAAGCATGACTGACTCATGGAGGTTGTCGTTCCGAAGCATACACTCATGTCTTGTATGACCCCTACTGCTATTCTGCCCACCGCCGTGTGCCATTTATGGTCTACTTGGAGGGTCAGGGCCTACTAAGTACGAACTGCGACTGTAATACGGCTTAGAGTGGTGAAAGGCATGCTGACTAGGTCCCCCTGAGCCTCCAAGTAGCACGTTGGGATGCTGCGGGTTTTAATGTCTTGAGCAAGCAGATGAGAATCTTGCCAACAGGGTGTTCGCGATGATTGAAGCCCAGTCGTTCCGGTAAGCTCTACGGGGGCGAATTGCGAGAGCGTTCTGATCTCTGGACCCTGAAGCGATCAAAAACCCAAACCCAAACCTAAATGGGGGTTTCCCAAAATTATGGGTACCATTTTGGGGGTTCCCATATTAAGGACTATAGTATATTGGGGTCTATATTGGGGTCCCCCTAATTTGGGAAACTACCTAAATGCCAAGCCGCCACACCCTTAAACCATGAATTCTCAGCATATGTCATGAAATATGACCAATATAGTAGTTTCAATTTTCTTCCATTGTCCCTATATCAGTCATACCTTTACAAGCCTATAGAATGCTTATATACGCCTATATAGTCCCCATATAACCCTATGTAATCCCTATATAGTAGAGTCTCTGCATAATACCTGTGTAATCCTTTTAGAATCCCTTTATATTCCTAATCCTATATGCCGCGTGTATAGCCCATATATTCCCATACCCTGAACCCTAAATCTAAAGATCCATAAGGCCTAAATCCTAAACATGTTTGAGCACAGCTCGGGGAGGTGGCGCGGAAGACGCTCGAGCCACCTTTGAGGGCAAAGCAAGGCGTCATTCGGTGGATACTAAAAATCAGCATGACCCTAAGTACCCTAAACCGTGGGAATAATGGTACTATAGTATGCTTAGGTCATGCAGGATTTTTAATATCAACAGTTAGAGCATGACTGGTACCAATCCCATTAGAGGGATTTATAGGAGTTGAGATTTAGGGTTAAGGGGAGTAACATAAGGATATGTAAGGTTCCTTTGACATGTTTATAGGGATTATATAGTGATATGCAGGAGTCCTTTAAAATGGTTATAGGGGTTGTGTTGGGATATGTGTGTATATATATATATGTAAGAGAGACCTTTCTGTATTATGTGTTGCAGTTGGCTTGTAGGCCATTAGAATGAACGCCGGTGACATGTAGCAAGTTCCTTTTTCAAGTTTATGAAACTCTTGAAATTTCTGATTTTCTAGAGTTGAAAATTCGAAATTTTGAAAATCTTAAACTCTTTGAAAGTTTGAAAAAGTTCTTGAATTTCTGGAGTTCAAAAGTTTTTTTGAAGTTCTTGAATTTCAAGAAAGTCAAATATTTTCAGGAAACTAAAAAACAATGTGTTCTTGGAATTCTTGAGTTTCTAGAACGTCTGGAATTGAGAAAATTGAAACTTATGAAATTCTTGAACTTTTTGAATGTCTAGAATTTAGTTTTTTGGATGTTTTTGAAATTCTGGAGTTTCTAGAACTTTCAACTTCAAGAAATGTTGGAGTTTTTGAAATTCAAGAATTTCAAGACGTTCAACAATTTCAAAGATTTTTGAAGTTCTAAAAATTCTTTTTAAATCTTTGAATTTCTAGAGCCCTTTAATTCTCAGAACTTCCGGATTTTCTAAAAGTTTGCGGACTTTTGAAATTCTTGAATGCGCGTCTTCTGAGGAAGATTCTGTGGAAGTTCCTGCCTTCGATGACGTGCTTGGTCATCGAAGATGGGGGCCCTACTGCCACGGCTACGAGACCAGGGATCTCAACGCTCTGCAAGATCGCCGGCGTGGTATGGTTCAGAATGGGTCTATGCTCAATCAAGGCCACGGCCAAAAGAGTTGCAGACAACCTTGATGCAACAACCCCACTTCGCAGCAGGCTGAGCTTCATAGAATCCTTGGTTGCTTTATCAGCCTTTCATCCTGAAGACATGCGCAGGAAGGTTGCAGGCGCAAATGTATCCATTCATCACATTCTATGGTGCGCGTGCGCTCTGGATCGGCTGGAGTGGCCTTGGAATACTTTGAGATGGAGGCACTCCATGCATCTCCTGGTCAATCCAGGCTTAATTGGAAGAGTCAGTCAGCTTTGAAGATGACTTAGATTGCATAAGTGCAGATCACATTGTTTTCGCAAACCGTCTTGTATCGTGCTTGCGCCCCGCCAAAAAAACCTAGGGTCGGTCGGATCGTGGCCTGTTGCCGTCTGGCACGAGTTCCAACGACGCATTACACTCGGAAGTGAACAGCTGCATCAGAGCACACTGCAACTTAAGCTAAAGTGCTGCCACACTATACTGCGCTGCATTTTGCGATTCTGAGTCAAGCCAGGTGCTGCATTCTGCTGGCACTGTGTAGGACATAATGTTTGGACTACTGATGCGTCGCATGCGTGGTGTCTGGAGAACAACCAGGCCTCCGTGGCCCAGGCAAGTCTACCTTTGAGTGACTGTAGGAAAGCTGAAGTCACCAAAGTGAAGGAGTGGGTTCGTAAGAAGCCTGCTACAGCTGCGCAGCTTCAAAAGCTGAAGCCCAAGCGTGCAGTTTTCGCTCAGGAGAGAACGCACACAGTGCGTCGACAAGTGGGTGCGAGGCAGCCACGCTTAGATTTGAGCATCCTCATCTACGAAAAAGCCTCAAAGGCTGAAGCGCAAGCATACCCTTTTTCACTCAGGAGCGAACGCACAAGGTGCACTGACAAGGGGTGCGAGCCAGCCACGTTCAGATTTGAACATCTTCATCTGCAAAAGAGCTGTTGCCAGTTTGCACGCGTGATTTGCAACGACCAATGTCCCTCACATCCAACGAGTCTCCGGGGAATGCATCCAATTCATGCAGGTCGCCTTCTCCACCTACAACTGCAAGATGGTGAGCCTCCGGGCCGTAGAGCCTTCATGTGAAACCCTCAATGCCCTGGGTTTAGGGTTATACGGCTTAACCTGCACGTCCATAACCCCTGTACCTTAAGCCCCCATCCACCACCCGGTTGTACAAACCCACCAAATGGTATCGAATTCTCTCTCTGTTTAGAGAGTATGATATTATAGCACGGGGGAAACCTGTTTTGATATACGAGGGGCGGGATGCTTTCAGCTAGGGAGCTTGGAGGGTCGGGGGGAAGTACGTACTAGTTGGGTTTTAGGGGGTCGGGAGCTAGGTTAATCATAGCAAGGATGACTGGGGTCTTTGTATAGCTTTGAGGGGTCATATAGGTACAGTTATTAAGCACCCTGACCCTCATAGGGCGACGGTATTGACGCTTCAGTATCCACACCCTAAGCCCTAAATCATACTGTGGCATGGACCTTTACGTACAACATGACGACGTCCTTTCCTTTCATTACACTGATGCATACACACAACGTTGATGATTCTCCTCTTATACGCAGCCCTCATATTCTCTGCAACTCAAGATGTCTTGGGGTCACCAAAAGGCATAAAAACTTAAGACTTCTTTTGGTTCAACTTAGCCCATCGCTTCGGGTTTAGGGTTTAGGGTCTAGGTTGCGCTGCAGGATTTGGAGGTTTAATTATCGTTCAGGGTAGGGCTTTCAGAGTTTTAAGAGTGTCATTTCTTGAAGCATTTTCGTGGCAGTCGCACATTTAAGTTTGACGGAATCAGGGTAAACCATGTTGAACAAAGACGATATTCTTCACCAACAGCAATGGCGCAGATGAGAAATGTGATTAACAATTGTGATCAGCATACAGGGCGCAAGAGGCCGCGGCGCAAAAACTACATGTTCCAGGCCAATTGGATTCGGCCTTCATGCCACCATCATCGCAGCATCGTTTTCATTTTCCATGTTCATGTTCCATGATCTTGTCCATTTGATCCTCCATATTTCGCATACCCTCGAGTGCATGGCATTGGGGCTGTTGTTGGCTTACCCGAAATGGAACAACCCTATAACCTCAAAACCGCAAAACCCAAAACCATAAACTTAAACCGTACCCCGAAAACCTTCAACCCCAATCCCAAAACCAAAACCCAGATTGACCACTAACAGGTCTTTCCTTCACCAAACTGTGTCATGCCGTTTGAAACCCGGGGAACGCTATCATTGCGAGCCCACCACCGCTTCAAGGGAACATACCTTAAAACACATATAGATACCATTTACCATATATCAGTGATCACAGAGTAGTGGGCTTTGGGAAGCTTGCAATGAACTGCATTCCCTTTCCTAGCAAGGACCTTGCAACAGATCTTGGAGTGGAATATGTATGACTTTAGCAGCTCAAGATGATAGGTAATAGGCTTAGACATGTGTGGCGAAACCACGTGGGGAATGACCGGCGACAGGCAGAACCATTCAAAGGAAGTTGGCAATTGCTTCAAATATTATAACCCTGTATGACCCCCAGTTTCCAGCTCATTTCCCGTGATCTGTTCCATTTGATTCCCCGTTCTCGGAGTTTATCCCAAAACCCTAAATTTTGTTTTACAAAGCCGCCTTGTAAGCCCATATAATCCTCTTATGACCTGATGTACCTCAACCCTAGACCCTCAACCCTGACATGATCTCTTTGATGGAAGGCATTTGTACACCATGGGGGGAGTGCTGGGCCTTCTCCAGTGGCAGCCTCAGATTGACATTCCAGGGTTTTGGGTGTAGGGTTGAGGGTGTAGAGTTTAGGGTTTAGGGTTTAGGGTAAAAAGTTAAGGAGTTTCAGGGTTGGGTGGGGAGGGGTCTAGATTTGAGGGTGCCCTACCCCTGGGTTTTGGAATCCTTGTAAGGAATTTTCGGCAAGTACCTTGGTCCAGATAGCGCCTAGATTGGGGAGGAAGTGGTGGAAACCCTCTGGGGCACGAACTCAGAATTATAATCTTGGATTCCTTGAGAGATGGGTTCTACTTGGAGGGGCGAGTTACTTATCACCTATTTAATGCGGGAAATTTTAGACCAAGGTGGCTATTAATTAAATGGCAAGAAGGGTCATAAGCAAAACGCCTCTGCAAATATGGGGTGAGGGTGTTGTAGTGTAGGATCCCTTCCTGAAAGGCGCATGGAGAATCTTTGGGATCACCTTGGGGCATGGCTTGGGGAAGCAAAACCGAAGCTACTCCCCGGGAATATCTTACAGTCCATTACCATAGCCATGATACATAATTCAGAGCAAGTGTCACTAAGTTTTTGTGACTTGCCTGAAGGAAGTTAATTGCGGATATTTTGAGTTCCTTCAAGGGATCTTCCAAGCCACGAGGCCCTCTACAAGTAGGGCTCCCACATCTTGAGGGCAGATTAAAGGGGGGCTTGGGGCGTAGGATCTAGGATTTAGGGTTTTGGATTTAAGGTCTAGGATTTGGGGTTTAGGATTTAGGGTTTAGGATTTAGGGTCTAGGATTTAGGGTTCAGGATTTAGGGTTTCGGGTTTAGGGCCCTAGGGAGTGAGGTTTAGGGCTCAGGGTTTGGGGTTCCCTGTGGGTGTTCAGAACCTACACAGAACCCCATACCCTGATTTCGTTACGTTCCTAGCGCTCGCTCTACCCAGAGGCTGTGGAAGATGTGGTAAGCACATGCAAGCACCAGAATCCCCAGTGATCACAAGATACATTCTACTGGAAGCTCAATCCCCCTATAGTAAAAGCATGTGCATACGGAGTTAATAGGGACTTAATATGCCTACAATCGTCCCTTGTGGTACCCGTTATTGGGTGCGGGACTGACCCAAAACCCTATGCTTACCAAATGGGGCTTAGCCTTTACGGTTCAGGGCCTGCAAGTAGTCGTTTGTTCGCTTTCGTCACCACAATGAGCATCTACCCGCGCAGGCTCTGCCCGGCCCAAAGTCTTATTGAGGGTTAGAAGGGAATAAGGGGGCCGGGGTATAGTACACAGGGAGTGTACAGGGATTATATTCCTTTGGTCAATACTAAGAACCAGTAATGGGGCTGGGTTTCTTGTAGTGCCAGTCTTCCGGCGTTCATACAATGCAAACGGGTTTCAGGTAAACCCTAAAACCCTAAAAGGCCAAACTTAAAATCTTACAGGGCCTGGGGAGGCATCGCTTCCTTTCTTCATTGTAGCGCCTCGTGGAAAATGTGGGCCCTTTGCGACGCCAACAGAAGATTTTGTGCTTTCACGAGCTCTCAGGACCAAGAAGTTAGAGGTCTTCTTGGCGTAGGTTCCTGGAATTATCACAACTGCGCTAAGCCAGATCCCAACATTGGCCCTCGATCTCAACCCTAAACCCAAAACCCTAAACCCTAGACCTTAAACCCGAAACCTGCAACCCTCATGCCCTGCCTCCACATGTTGGCAACTTTTGGAGCACTTAAAGGGCGGGACGTTGGTGCAGAGCATCGAGTCCCTCCATGAATACCTGGTGAGCAAACATCTCGCGTGGAGACAGGTCCTGAAGTGCGACCAGATAGCCATTCACTCAAGCAATAGAGACGGGCTTGGTTGCAGCAGTTCGCACGTACACGAAATGATATCCAACATAGCTGCCATTGGGTACGTCCCAGGTCAAGTTCGTGCCATCTATGTAGAGATCGCAGCTGGGGACCGCTCAGTGCACACCTTCAACGAGAGACTCATCTCGGAATCAAGCGGGAGACTCGCACCTATAGACTGCATCCGCTACGCGTCCATAGTTGGATCGCACACCAACCAAGCTTTCCGTGCATTTGTGCACAACATTCAGCACAACGATGATCGCCTGACCGTAGACGGAAAGCTCTCCATGCAGAAGCTTCAAGCAGTTTATCCCGTATTGGCAGCTGCGATTCAAAAGGCGATTTCCCGGTTGGTTAGCGCTCCAAAGAGCCCAAAGTAGATGCCAAAGGAGGGCTCCCCCAAATTTGGGGTGTTTTTTGAGGTTCTTATAATGAGGATGATAGTTTTGAGGGGTCTATATTGGGGTCCTCCTTTTTGTGGAAACTGTTAATTATGGACTCCACATTTTGAAAAAACAAACCCTAATTCCTAAGATTTCCATACACTCGCCGATGTGCTTGGGGGGTGCCCATGAGTATGGGCCCTCATGCAGACCCCAAATGCACTAGATCCTTGCTGCAGCAAGAAACCCTTGACCATAAACCCTCTTATCCCTAAACTCTGAAGCCTCAACGCTATATCTAGAGCCCACAGGATCCTTTTCCCCAGGTCACATGGCCTGTCCTCCAGGCTTTAGGATTTAGGGTTAGGGTTCAAGGTCTAGGGTTCATGGTTTAGTTTTGAAGATTCAGGGTTCATTTGCCATTCTGAGCTGCCCCCATGCTCGTCAAGGTGAGCTTGTTACGGGCATTAGGCACTTCACATGTTGAACCCTAAGCCCCGAGATGTCCATATACTCTCGTATGTTTGGGTTTCCATAAATTGTGGGGCCCGCAGATAGACCGCACAATATATACTATGATCCTTCCTTTGAGGACATACCAATATAGCCCTAGATATATCCATATATATATGCTCCTGTACAAGCCCTAAACCTCTAAACCCCTAAACGCCACCAGGCGCGATCCAGAGGCCGTGTGCAAGGGCCCGGTAGACGAAGACTTCGAGGCCTGGGTTTTGTCAGGATGTGGGAGATTCCGAAAAGTAGGGGTACGATTTTGGGGTTCCCCTCAATAGCATTTTGGGGTCTAGGCAATTATTTTGTAAGAGATTTGCGCGTGTAGGGTTCAACGATCAGGTCTTAGCGCAATTTAGGATGTGTTCCAGGTTCTCTTGAAATGCAAATCTTGCATGACCCTCGTTCCCTAGTACTTTCAAAATTACGGTATTTTAGCATGCTGAGGCCATGCCAGATTTTTGGAATACAGCGATTTTTGGATTGAGGGCTTTAGGTTTATTTGGATTTTGGGTTTACAGTTTGGGGCCATTTCTGCCGGTTGTTCAGCTGGGACCAGGGCATAGATTTCTGCAAACATTTGAGAACTCTTGGAGAATCTCAGCATCGTGGCCCTCGATATGTCGATATGTACCTTGGTCCTCCTATGTAGTTCCTGTCGTACATTGTACATTTTAATTCCTTGTCCAAAACCAAGATAACCCCAGAAACAATTACAGAAGTGCCCTGGATGAGAGTCTGTGAAGACCGAAAGTGGATCTTCCGCTGGTTCCGTTTGAGTAAGGGTTTGAGATGTCTCAAAGACGGCTCGAGGTTCCCGTTCTTGTGATATCGTGTGCTACAGAAGTGGGGTTCGACAGAAAACTAATTGTCATCGCAGTGGTCAGACGATTTTGCCAGTATTAGGAAAATCTTGGTGTTGCTGATCCGGTTGTTGGCATCTCTATTCTGGTTCCTGTCCTGCAATTCACTTTCTTTCTTTGTGTTGGAGTTTCCGCAATGGAGGACACCCAGCTTTCGGAAAGGCTAGTCCGCATATTCTTCCGATCTTTTGATGCGGCTTCTTCCGCATACCCAAGACGGAGTTCCAAGCACCGCGACCCTGACAGAGACGGGTGCCTATGCCAGAATTAGCTTTTCTAGCCCAACCGAAAGTAGAGCCTTGAATGCAGGAACACGTACATGGAAGGACGGGTTGATTGGTTATTTTGGGGAAATGGAAACTACTATAATGGAGAATCAAATGGAAAAGAAAATGGAAAATGAAATGGAAACTAGGGAATATATAGGGTTATATAGCAGTTATATTGGGATAATGGAAAATAAAATGGAAACTACTATAGTATATTGGGGTAACCTTGGGACAATGGAAAATTAAAATGGAAACTACTCGAGTAGGGAAGGGTATAGAAATGTGTTATACTGGGGTTTTTATTTTTTAAGCTGCCTACAAGTGTCCTTGTAACCCAATCCCTTTAAGTTCCCTTGGTTGCCCTACTAAGTAGGTTAAAACTGGGGTGCAGTAGCAGTTTTAGGTCGGCTACAAGTAACACAACCCCTTCTATCCATGTATAACCCTTTCTACACAGCAGCGGCGCCATGTAGCAAAAGCTGTACTGAACTCCCCTCGATGATGACCTCAGGCGAAAGTGGAGGGCCTCATCCAGGTCCGCACGTTTGTCATATCAGGTTTTTGGGGTTGGGACGTTTAGGCTTTGGGTTGGAGCTTTGGGAATATGGTAGTTTCCCAAAATAGGAGGACCCCAATATAGACTCCCAAATACTATAGTCCTTAATATGGGACCCCCCAAAAAGGTACCCCTAATTTTGGGAAACCCCCCATATACTCCCTATATAGTCCCTGCATAACATATTCCCTTATTCCTACTTCGCGGCTCCTGGCTCCAAGTTTGGTGCTCTTGTATTGGGGTTTTCTGTTACTGGTAAGCCTTGTCAAGCCTGCTTGTAGCGGTCGTAACGAAGAATAAACCGTCAGGATAGAAAAGATCCCGATCCCATATGTAGTATAATCCAAACTTCTGAAAGAGGGGTTAGATGGGGGGATTTCAAAAAGGGGCTAATAAGAAGGAAGCTAGGAGTTTAGACTATGGCTCGTACGATTTCCCGCAATCCCACCAGTATGAGGACTGCCTTTCCATGGCGATACTTCATTTGTGCTGGCTTTTGTGTGCTTTACGTTCAGCACATCATATCGTGTTGATGAATGTCAGAGTCTAGCGCGGCACAACATGCTACAACGAGGTGTCCCGGGAATTCTGAGATTAACCTGCTGCTGTTCTATATGTAGGGGACCTCAAATTACTTGCCAACTTCATAGTCCGAGATGGCTGTATAATTACTTGCGGTGTAGGGGGCCTTGAAGGTGCGACAGCCAAAAGTTGAAAAGCCTGAGTCGCATTGCAGAACTTGTTGGGACATGAGTTTGGATGCAAACCGGGGCAGCTGAACTGAAACGCCACGCTGGCTGGAAAACGTTAATCTGTTGCAACGAGGTTTGTACTTGAGCTTGATTGAAGTGCTTCTGAAATCGCAATCCTTTTCTAACCCACATCTCATCCCGAGATAACCCCGTCCTAAACCTAAAATTCCAGACTCTGAGCACTAAGCCCAGAAACCTCAAGCCACGCACCATAAATCCTAGAGCCTAATCAGACCCTAAACCCCAAACCCCTGAACCCGAAATCAAAAACCGTAAACCCTAAACCCTGAGCACTAAACCCGCACAGCCTGTAGTTGTACAGGAGCGAGCTGCGGCGCGGAAAGCCAAGGACTAGACGATTTAGGGTTGGGGTTTGGGGATTACTTGGAGGCCCATGGGACTTAGTAACTACATATAAGTGGGATTATAACCCTACTTATAACTGGGGTAACCCCCATAAGCCCATTTAGGGAAAGGGAAATTAAAAGTAGGGTTATAAGTCCAGTTATAAGTAGTTACTACGTCCCATGGGCCTCCAAGTAAGGTTCAGAGTATGGGGATTAGTGTTTAGGGTGTAGGGTTTAGGATTCGGGGTTCAGGATTTAGGGTTTAGGAAAGAACTACGGATTCAAGCTGGGGGGTTTGAGACTTTAAGGCCAGGAGTTGAGGTTTCAGGGTAGGACTCCAAAAAATCCCAAGTAGGTAGTATTTCTACATGTCACGGCCCAGACTCGACATTGTTTACATATTTTGAGCCCCAGACTTTGGGGACTCCAATTCTGAGGGTTTAGCGTATATAGGGCTTAAGAAGATCTGCTGAGGGTTTAGGTTGGGTACTGCCCCCACTCAGTAACAGTTGGATAATCATTCTAATATGGTTACATATAGCCCTTAATAGGACCCCTGATATAGACTGTTACTGCAGTACCCAAGGTTTGGGGTTATTAGTAGGGTTTGGGGACTCTTTGAGGCTATAGTATCTTGCAGGTTAGCAACCACAGCTCTGCCCGAGAGCACTCAAGAGTTGAAGATAAGCCACTGTGGCATCCCGGGTCAGTCGTTTTGTGGGGCATACTGTTGAGACTGAAAACCCGGCACAAGAAAAGTATGCTTTAGTGCCACAACAATTCAGAAGGTTTAAGGCACTCAGGGTCATGCAGTTTAAGTATCAGCCGCAAGGATTATGTCGGGATTGCATGGAAGCATTTGGAGTCTTGAAGAGAGTGGAGTGCTTCAATTCAAAGAGGGTTTTTGTACACCCAAGCCCTAGTTTAGGGACCCTGGAGGAATCAATGTCTAGGGTTTTGGGTTAGGAGGTAACCCAGATCCCTTTGTTAAAGATAACAGGCCCTCTCTGCTGGAGCATTCTCACCGGCAGAGCCCTAAAGCGCTCGCCTGCAATTACAATCCCCCTTAAGTAGATAGAATATGGGGTATATGGCGGTCGTATTATGATATACCCAAAGCCATATTCTATCTACTTAAGGGGGACTATACACCTGCAGCCCTGAAGCCATTCTAACAGGAGCATTGTCCATTTGACTAGCATCTTCAATCGAGATATTGTGGCTCCCCAACATGAAGTGAGATTATCTCTTCTTCTTGGATGTAGTGTTGCATGTGAGGAATGTATTCCTTCATCGTTCAACTACCAAAAACACCACTCACTTGTTGAGGGGGCAGCTATCTGTCTACAGGACTTTGCCCGAGCGGACGCAATTCGAGATGAGTTGACAGGCCATGATGCTGGCATTGTTGTTGAAGACCTTCAGGCAATAAACCCGTATGGGGTCACCATGTGTAGGGCTATCCGAGATTGGTAGCGACACTACTCGAGTTGACAGGCCATGATGCTGGCATTGTTGTTGAAGACCTTCAGGCAATAAACCCGTATGGGGTCACCATGTGTAGGGCTATCCGAGATTGGTAGCGACACTACTCGCAACATGAAGCCTCGTAATACCCACTGCGTTGACAAGAATCGCAGTCTCTGTAGGACCCTTTTGGTGGCCTGCCGGGTCTAGCTGCGGGACTTTTGTTGTAGTACCGAGTTTGGAGAGTCCTAGGTTCAGGGTTTTTAGGGTTTATAGTCCCCCTGAAGTAGATAGAATATGGCTTTGGGTATATGATAATAAGATCCCCATATACCCCATATTCTATACCTTATATAACCCATTATGGTACTTTCCATTTTCTTTTCCGTTATCCCCATATAACCCCCAATATACTCCTAATATTACCCCATATTCTGTCTACTTAAGGGGGACTATAGGGTTATAGCCGGGTCTAGGGAAGGTTCGAAGCAGAAAAGCTCTGCCAATCTGATACAACTTCCTTATGGTACTTCTGCAGGGAGGGCTGATAACCCTGAGGGTCCAAGGATTCTTCAAAGGGGTTATAGGGGGGATATATATAGGGATATATGGGGACCATTCAAAGGTATCTAGGACCCAAATAATGGGGTTTTAGGGCCCAAATAGCATTCATATTATAGCATTTGGGCCCCAAAACCCTATTATTTGAGTCCTTGCACCCTTGGGGTAGCAGATTAACCCCTTCCCGGGATATCTATGGTAGAGTGTTGATTATATGTATTGAAAGTTCAAGTGATGTGCGAGAGCAAAAGGACCCTACTTGGAGGGTTTAGGGTTCAGGGAAACTGTTTTGATTTTGCATATGGCGCTTATGATTCGTCTACTAATCCCAGTGATCCCGCTATCGACCTACCGCATACTCCCCCTGACCCTCCAAGCAACCCTTAACCCTCCAATCAAAACCTTACCTAATTCCAGTTTCCATGTTATTTTCCATATCCTGTCCGCTTGATTCTCCATATAGGGGTCATATCCCTAAACCTTCTACAACCCTATGTCGCGCCTCTGTAAGCCTGATCATGCGGTTAAAATCCCTACGCCCGTGTATAATCCCTATCCAACGGGGTGGGCTCCTAACTGCCACGAATTCTCTCAAGGTTTAGGGTTTTGGGTGTTTAGGGTTGAGGGTTTCCAGAAACAAGGAGCCTACTTTGAGAAGCCCCAAGAATTATAGTTGTTTCGTTGCATGTTTGAACCCCTTAATTTCTCGAAAACCCCGAATTAATAGTATGACTGTTTTCATTATCCTTGGCTAGTTGCAGTGACGTTCACCACGACCCTTAGCATCCATCTTCGTCATATTGCTACTCTATTACTACTCTTGTTATTACTCCTCCTGTTCTTGTTCATAGCAGTAATGTTGCACTCACTTTACACAAGAGACAGTCTTTGATGTGTTCGGCCGCCGCTAAAATCGTTACAGCCCAGTCTTTGAGCACTATCGTTACTGCTTTTGGTTTGGGGCCCCTTACCGAATCCGAACCATTCTCTTTAAAGTAATTCCCCGGGCCATCAGTAACATGGGAGCCATATTGAGGACGTCTATCTTCAATTTTCGGGGGGACCTATTGTAAGACGCAGGGGGGGGAACGGGGGCATACTTTTCGAAGAGGGTCCCACATTATCATTTCAATCACTACTGTTGTTGCCGGTGTTCTAGTTTTACGCAGGGTTGAAGGTTGTGGTCCATGGTAGCTTCAAGCTTGTCAGACAAACCGTTGTGCCAGGAGCCTTGCGCGCATTGCCCATCATTATCCAGCAGTGCAGAGAAACCCCCGAACCTCAACCCTAAGCCCTCAAGTCGAAACGCCCAAGCCCTCAGCCACCCTTGACCTTCAACCCGAACCGTCCTATCCTCAACACGCCTACAGTTCTACAAATAGTGGCTATGGGTTTGCTACGTATACAGTCCCCCTCAAGTAGATAGAATATGGGGTATATGGGGATCTTATTATAAGATACCCAAAACCATATTCTATCTACTTCAGCGGGACTATAAACCCTAAACCCTAAATCGTAGTTTCCATTCTCTTTTCCATTATCCCAATATAACCCCAATAGAACCCCTATCTACTTAAGGGGGACTCTAGTTACTTTTAGTTATGTAACTAGGAGCCCTTCCTTGTAAAACCCCAAAGCCATCACCCAGACCTTGGTGTGATCCTCGAGGATGGTGGCAAAGGCAGGAAGAAGGGGGTTTAGGGTTTAGGGTTTTGTGATATTCCGCATGCCACATTTAAGTTGAATTGTGTTAAGGAGGTGGGAGTGTAGCTTTTTAGGTGCAGGGCTTAAGGTTTCACAGTATGCTTTGGTCGGAAATTCGTTCCTAACGGTAGGGAGTTTTTGTTATTTGTGATGTCCAATGCAAGCGTCACAATTTGAGAAACGGAAGCGCTCCCATGCCGTCAGAACAGCCCTCGGGCTATTAGGTTCCCCAAGCCCTGACCCTCAAACCCTAATTGCTTATAACTTATAACGTAAATTTCAATCCAAAAAGCGTTGTATTTCATTGGCGGGGGGGGGGGGTTATGTAGTCCCCAATATACAGTAAGCTTAAATCTTCCTCTTACGTACGTTTTTTGTTAGTAAGATAGGTCTAATCCTACTTGGTTTAACCACAAAAAAATTCGAATCAACTGAAGAGGGCTGCAGGTTGCACAAGTGGGGTGAAGTGCAGACTAAGCCCTAAACCCTACACCTGGGTCTGGGATTTAGGGTTTAGGATGTCCGGTTTAGGGTCTGGGCCGCCCACCGCCCCGTCACACCTGAATCTGCGGAATTGCCTGGTCCAGAAGACGCGAACAATTACTGGCATAACCACAGCAATAGCAATAGCAAGAACAATCGGCAATATAATATTACTTATACTCACAGCAATAATGAGAATAGTGGCATTATCATCACAATCATCGGAAGAATGATCATAGTGGCTATATTAGTAATGAGCGCACATCGTTGGCCTGTGATTTGCCTCAGCCAAACTTCCACCGAGGTCTCAAAGGTATTTCGGCTAGATCCCTTGCGATTCCAAGTCCATCACCAGACCCCAACAGCAGGGGGTTCGATTGAACTGTAGTATATGAGCTTTAGTCTAAAGTCCTTAATGGGGGGCTGTATAAGGGATTATGTAGGGGACTACCTTAGGGGTTATTAAGGGGGATACTAGGACTTTAGACTATGGCTCATATATCACCAAGGTAACTACAGGAGTATTGGATGCTGCCGAAGCCTTCAGCGTCAAAGCTGCTACAGACATAACTGATAAGATGCTTCCGCAAGGGTTTAGGGTTTAGGGTTTAGTAACGGTTTAGTATCACAAGAGCCCATGACAACGACCAAGTCTAGTCCGCCTCCTCCTCCTGCTTGTTTTTTGCTGCTTATACCGCCTAAACCCTAAATAGTAGTTTCCATTCTATTTTCCATTGTCCCAACAATAATCCATATGGAGCCCTATATAACCCCTATAGAACCCCTGTAGAAGACCTGAAGACCTACAGAACCCCTATATACCGCTGCCCCTACAGCTGCTTCTACAGCCATATCCACTTGTCACTGGGCATCCCAGGTTAGCACATCCGGGTTCCTGTAATATAGACATGTGATGAATAACCCCCTCCCCTTAATAGGGATTACAATAGGGAATTTAGGGTTTAGGGTTTAGGGTTTAGCTCCCCTTAACAGAGATTACAATAGGGAATATAGGGATAATGGAAAAGGGAATGGAAACTACAATAGTATAATGGGGCATGTAATAGGGATGATAATAGGGATCCTAATATTCAGGGTTTAGGTTAGGGTTGAGGGATTATAGTAGGCATCCTAATGTTAAGACCCTTAAAATGAGGAGGTGTATTCATCATGGGTTTACATTATCATCTCAAGTAGAGCGTTCCTCAGCGCTTAAGGTAATGATCCTATGGGTCCATCTTACCAAAAACATCATAATTTCGGATTCTTATATACTTATTGTAATAAAGGCTTTGGGAAGTTCATGAGAACTACATCCTTTGAACCCTTAGGTAATGAGGGCAGGGAACTGGCCAAAAGTTCCAAAGGCACTTCGTGGCGAGTGGCGTCCATGGCCACATGAGTGTCTCACGTCATGCAGTGGTTTCCTCAAATAGGGGGACCCCAATACAGCGCCTGAAATACAATATTCGTCATTTTCAGGACCCCAAAGGGGTACCCCTAATTTTGCAAAACCCCCATGCAGTGATTTGCAGTAGCCGATGGATTGCCCAGCAAGACAGAGTAGGGAGCTGAAGACTAAACTTTTCGAAGATCCTTCTCATCTCTTCCTTTACCCTAAGGGTCCAAGGACCCAAATAAAAGGGTTTTGGGGCCAAAATACTATAACATTAATGGTATTTGGGCTCTAAAACCCTATTATTGGGGGTCTTTGGACCCTTAGGGTTTATTCTTCCTTTATGTGGCTTTGCCGTGGCAGTTGCAGCCCAGGACTTAGGAGCTTAGATTCGGAGATTCGGGCTTCGGGTTTCGTGTTTGGCATTGCATGTAGCAACCATACAGGCTTTATAGAATAGCTTCACATATGAGCTATAATCTAAACTCCCTCCGTAAAGGGGGTTAAAAGGGGATTATCTAGGCTTCTATAGGGTATATTGAGGGGGATACTTGGAGTTTAGACTATGGCTCATATGAGATTGAGTCAGAAGCGCCTGTAGGGAACATGTATTTGGCAGCCTCAGCTGAAAAGCACGGTTTCTTCCACTAAGAGTAGTGAAGCTTCAGGATTCTCGAGCTGCCTACCCTAAACCCTAAACCCTACCCTAGTTGCGTAGATGTGAAAGGTCTGTACTGTAAAGGCCTGAAGACTAGCCCAACATTGTTCCCAACAAGCAGTTTGTAAGCATAGAATAATGGGAATTCTCCACAGAACCCTGCTCTGATCATTTAGGCCCTACATGGTAGTTTAGGGTTCAGGGTTTAGGGTCTAGGGTTCAGGGTGTAGGTTCAGGGTTTAGGGTTTAGGGGGTCCCTATGTCTTCCTACGTGCGCGCGGGGTTTGAAGGTAAGCATAGGGTGGTTTGGGATCCAGAGCAACCCCTTAATGATAGATAGTCCGCCGTACGGGGCGCACGGAGTATTAGGGGGATACTCCCCTGTCCTTTCTAGTTGTTGTTACAGATATAACCCCTAGGATTCCAAAATGTTGTTTCTTGTATGTCTAGGGGGAATACAGGATAGAAGAGTCCATGATTCAAGAGAGGGGATTAGCCCAATGGGCCTTGACAATTCCATCGAAAATCCTTGACAAAGAGCATACTCTATTCGAGAACCTGTTCGAGAACCTGATGGCTCTGGGTACCTGCTAAGACTCCGGTCCCCCCTACCCTTGACAGCAAAATCCTGTCCTTGGAGCCGCAAAGTCTTACATTGGCTATACCCACCCTACACTGCCTTACACCAAACATTAGAATCAAAGTACTCCCTGCAGCTTCAGTAGGTCTCTAATCGTAGGCTCAATGAAGCACAAAATAAGCTGCTGGGCTTCTGGGGCTTACGAACGTTTCGGCACGTGTGCGAGACCTTGACGAACGTCGATTTTAAGCGGGGCGGCGCGAGCTAGTGAGAACGTGATCAGTACCTGGCACCGCTTGGTATGTAAGGGTTTTGTTGTTTTTGGTTTTTTTGGCCGTTGGTTTTCAGACTTTGAGGCCCAAGCCGGGTAGAGCTTTGGATGCAGGTGTTCGATGGGTTGTCAAATTTTTGTGGGTTTTTTAAATGGTGGTTGCCTGCTTTCAACAGCAGCTGCGGCTGAAGTTGTCACCTGCGGACGAAACCCTCAAAGTACTACCAGCAGCTTGCCACCACCTAATAACCCTAAGCCCTGAAGTCAGGACGTCAAGGACTTGTCGTTGCATTCCAGTGCCCAATTTTCCAAGACACCACCGCGCAACTTGCAAAACGCCGTCTGAGTGTAGACTTCATGGAGCTTTGAGCCTCCGGATGCTTGTTATTGTCAAGATCGTTGAAATTAGTCGTGAGTGTTCTTGCAAGGCGGGAGGTGGGCTAGATGGGTTTACTGTTTAGGGATTTGGCTACCTCCCGGAAAGCAGTATCCCTTCGCCTTTATTTACATGGTGGGTTGACAATATGATGGTCCCTCCTGCGGTACTTGGAGGGTTATGGGGACTTAGTAAGTAATTAATAACCCCGATAACCCACATAGTAACCCTAACTATCCCCCTGACTAACCTACTTACTAAGTCCCCCTGACCCCCCAAGTACAATGAATACAAGGGGCCGTATTGCAATGGAGATCCACAAGTTTGACAACCCTGATACATATGATTGGGCCTAGCAATCATAGTAACAAATATCAGTAATAATAACAGTAGTGGTACTAGTTATAATAGTAATAGCAGTAATGCCAGTTATAACAGTAAGAATAGGCCTGAGGGTTGTCATTGGTGTCTGCATTGCGCACTTTGGAGACTTGGTGTGTGTGAGTCAGAAATGGCAGGAGTTATCCTGACCACATTAGCTGTCTTCGAGTCCCATCCCTAAACCCTAAACCCTAAACTTTAAACCCTAAACCCCTAAATCCTAAACCCTAAACTTTAAACCCTAAACCCCTAAACCTTAAACCCTAAACCGGGGGGATCTGCATTAGGGTGATGACTAGGAGAGGATGACTTTTGTGTTCAACAACTGTCTACCCCCCTTTTCATTGTCAGGAAACTACTGATGTGTAAGTTTGTGCGCTCAGGTCTGAATTCTGGGATAAACGCCACAAGTAACGATTGCTTATGTTGACCTTGAAAACCTTGCATGACCTTAGTATATTTCAACACTATAAGCCCCGAGGAATAAAGTACTTAAAGTCATGCAGGTTTGTTTTCATCAGCCATGTAAGCCTAAACCCTAAATCCTAAATCAAGTGCATCTGGTTTGTTTTCATCAGCCATGCAACCCTAAACGCTAAATCCTAAATCAAGTGCATCTGGGCGAATGGGATATGGGGGGGGTGCTAGCGCCGCGTAGAAGGACGGGCTGCTCTTACGTCTCCCTGGAAGGGCCCTATGTGTGTGTATATATATATATATATGAGCTATAGTCTAAACTCCTTAAATGGGGGTTATATGGGGGATTATTTAGGGGACTACTATAGGGAATACTAAGGGGGATGCTAGGAGTTTAGATTTTGGCTCATATATATATATATATATACAGGCATATCCCTAATAAGCCCTACAACTCTTGTAGACAGGTATGTACAAAGACATATACATACGTACCAAGTATAAAGCCCCCAGCCAGACTTGATGTTGCTGACCGCAGCTTTGAAAGTTTAGATTGCGCCGGGGTTTCGGATTTAGGGTTAAGGGCTTTAGCCACATGTTAGCACCCACTCGTTTGCGAGATTTGTGGCATTGGTGACAGGCAGGCATCTGCGCTCTTCAACTACACAGGAGACTAGTCCATACAACCTCAGGCCATAGCCTAAGAATGGACGTGTCATAGACATTTTTGGGATCTTCGCAACCTTCAGCTCCCCCGAAAAGGGTGTGCAACCAATCCAAAGGGAAAAGCAATAAACCAACAGCCGCTGCCAGGGAAGTGGAAGGCAACAAGAGAGCCCTTGACCCAAAGACGCCCAAAATAGATGCATGTAGCGACGGGTTTAGGGTTTAGGGTTTAGATAGAATCTCAGTGACAGCCACCCTAAGCCGCTGACCTCTAAGCCCTCAGCAAGTATCAGGAAGTAGGAGCTAAGACGCCTTGATGCCATGGAAGTGGACTTTAACGTGTGGGCGTGGCCTGTGGCCGTCCTCGGCCAAGGCTATTCCGGTGGCTGTGCAAGTTGTAGACTTAGATTTCAGCTTTGAGGGCTTCAGAGCTTGAATTTATAGTTTTTGGATGTTCAGGGGTCTAGAATTCCGCGCTTCGAGTTTATGCAAAGCTTAGGAGTCTAGGGATTAGGGTTTAGCGAGTGCCGGCTAAGTTTAGGGTCATTGGAAGGATCGTTTGGGTACTGCCCCCAGGCAGAAACAGTTGGATAATAAGTGAAACATCATTTTAAAAGCCCTTTGTATGCTCAGGGATCCAAATAGCCCAATGTAAATAATATTTACAGACTTTAGCGCCCAATGTAGGTACTATTTTGTATACTTGGATGCCTTTATAACCTACAAACCCAGTTTCCATTCCATTTCCCATTTGAGTCTCCATTTCAGGGGGATGATATCCCCAAACCCTTAACCCCAGACCCTAAATAATGATTTCATGTGATTCCCATTTCATTTTCCAGTTTCCTTGCCATTTGATTCTGCATTATTTGCAGACGGCGAGGCCGCCAGGGATGTTTTCTCTGTGACGGTAGGGGTTTGAGGGGTTTCACGTTTTTAGGGCTTTGGGGGTTTTACGGGTTTTACGGGTTTTACGGGTTTTAGGGTTTGGGGCTTAAGTTTAGGGATTGATTCTGAATGGCCAGCTCGTTGGAACCTTATCCCTGGAAAACCTGCCCAAAGGGTCCAGGTAGGTATATGGTATATACATATACCTAGGGCCCAAAGAGGCTCCAATATACCTACTTTAAGGCCCAAGTATATGCCACATAGCTACATGGACCCTTTGGACTGTGTAACCCTTGCCTAGGTACTACCATAGTCAATCGTGAATACTCGCAACAATTATATGTTTACATCTTGAGAGTTTCTGCCTCCAACATTCGTGATTTCAGGGAACTGCTGCCCATCACCACACACAAAGCGAAGCCTCCAATTGCTGAGCAATTAATTTAACTAAGGTTAGTACCTCCGAGGAGGAAAAGTCGACCAATCCGGTGAGCCTCAGACGTCCAATGTAGAAGATACAGCACCAGGAGAGGTCACCGAGGAGCAAAGAGAACGTGCCGCTCAAGAGCTAACTGACACGTTTAGAGAGACGATGCAGCAGCACGTCGCTAAGGTTGAGGACAACCTTCAATACGCTGCTACGCGAACTGTCGTGGCACTCTTTCACGGGACAGTAGGTTCCCTGGCCGAACCGGCTGACATCCTTCCGGAACACCTGAAGGAGCTCCAGACTCTAGGGATTGTCTCCTACCTCATCACGCACTACCGAAATAACACAGGTGATGCGGACTATGGCAACATCCTTCAAGATCTGCACGTCAGTTTTGGCGGTTTAGGGATAATGGACAAGAAAATGGAAAGTGCTACATTATGTATTATCGGGATTATGTAGGGATAATGGAAAACAAAATGGAAACTACTATAGTATTTATGATAGGGGTTATATTGGGATAATGGAAAAGAAAATGGAAACTACTATATTATTTAAATTCCCCGAAGAGATGGGGGATTGAAGTGATTGAGCGTGAGACCTTCCTCTACTGGTAGAGAGGAAGCTAAGCGTCATAACATCAGTCATTTACATAAGAAGTTGTAGTATATCTGATGATGACCCAACGACACTTTTGTAAGCCATCATGGAACTATGATGTCTTACCAGTAGTTGTTTATCAAGCCATCATAGGAGTATTCAGTTTCATCTGCTGTCCAAGCACCTTAACGGCCTAAACCAAGAAGCGCCAAAGCCATAAGTAAAATCAAGAATCCAAAGTATTGGGCACTCCAGCTAGAATCACCTGAGGACCCATATTCTCCTATCATTGTCATGGAAAGACTTCTGTTCCGCCATGTATTCAAGGCAATCATCCCTGGCCATCTGAACCCCTAACCCCTAATTTCGGATTAGATCGGGGTTATGTGGTGGTTATATACGGGGGTATAGGGGTTGTATAGGGGAGTATAGGGGTTAGGTAGGGGGAAAAGGGGTTATATAAGGGTAGGGGTTGTATAGGGGGTTATATAAGGGTTATTTAGGGGGTTACATAGTGGGCTGAGGGTAATTCTCAAACCGGAATGTCTGCAGGGGCCGTGGTTGCGCTGGTGGCCGCGGCGGGTCTTGTAGCCTGGCAACTGAGCGGCTGGCCAAGAGCACGGGGATTTTCTTCAATAGTAGTTTCCATGTTCTTTTCCATAGTCCCTATGTAACCCCCTATATAACCGCAATGTAACCCCCTATATAACCCTATACAACCCGTATATAACCCCTATAATCCCGGAAGTTTCCATTTTCTTTTCCATATATTATCCCTCTATAACCGAGTTTCTCAAACTGGGGGGGTGCCTTGGGATCTGAGAGATATGTAGGGTTTCCATGCGGATTATAGAGTCCCTCCTTCTTATATAGGGGTTATATAGGGGCTATGTAGGGGGTATTTACGGATAATGGAGGAGAAAATGGAAACTGCTTTAGGGTTTAGGCTTGAGGATTACACGAAGTGCGGGGGTGAGTTTGGCCAAGCTCCCAAATGAGCAAAGCAACGCATTCGGTCCCCGTATTTGGTTCCTGCTGTAGTCGGGTCCGTATGTTAGTTTCCGGCTCCCTAAGCCCTGAACCCTACTTGGAGGCCCATGGGACTTAGTAACTACTTATAATTGGGCTTATAACCCTACTTACAATTTCCTTGAATGGGCTTCTAGGGGTTACCCCAAGTATGAGTAGGGTTATAATCCCAGTTAGATGTAGTTGCTAAGTCCCATGGGCCTCCAAGTAATCTCTTCACTGCAGCGAGCCATCCAGGGATGGGGATGAGGTGAGATGCAGTTCCGGGTTGGAGGAAGTAAAGGGTGTTTATACAAATGACGGCTGCTGCTTCGTGGGTATCGTTGTGTATTAATCTGTGCTTGGGCACGTCTGTGAGATTTTTGGAGGCAGGGGTCACTCTTGCACATCCCAGAAAAATCGGGAGTTTCAAGGACCACGAGGAGGGACGACAGTATACCCGTGTCAGTCTGAGTAACCTCGAGGATGAGGGGTTAAACTCGAAGGTTCACTGGTAGTTCTAACCCAGCTAGATATGGCGATATAAGGATACGAAGTCCATTCCACATTGGAGCTTCTGGGTAGTTAGAAGCGGGTGTTGAGTAGTAGGTCCAATGTAGGGCGGCTATGGATAGTTAGCAGGTTGCGAACCCCTTGAATAAGCTTATACTTATATAAGCTACCGTCTGAACTCCTTCAAGGGGGTTATATATGGGATTATATACGGGACTATTGTACTGTAGGGCTTATTGAGGGGGATGCTAGGATTTTCGACTATAACTCATATGCTAAAACCGCAGCTATGATCCCACCCGGAAGCTGACCATGGGCTGGTAGGGCCCACCCAGGGAGCCCAATACAGCGTGATTTAAGGACTATACCCTACGTCATACCAAGGGTCCCAGAATACTTTAAGGTATAGTCCCTAATTTAGCTATATCGGGGCCAAGGCCCCTAGTATAATTTAACGTATATTCCTTCGTTAAGCTATTGGGGGCTAAGGGTCATGGTATACTTTAACGTATACTCCTTAATTAAGCCATGTTGGGGCTAAGGGTGCTGGTGGAATTTTAAGGTATATTCCTTAATTCAGCTATATTGGGCTCTCCTGGTAGGGCCCATGGCTATCCTTCTGGGGGTACGAAGTACCCTCCACAAAGTCATCTGGAACTCCAAAAGATGCCCTATTGAGAGCACTCTAGTCCTTAAATCATGGACCTACATGGAGGTCCACGTGAGTTCAGGGGGGGGTTAGGCGTTTTGTAATGAGCGTTTCCAGCTAGCTCGGCACACCTATGGCACCAGTCTTTCACAATGTTTCGCCTCGTAGCCACATGGAGCCGACAGCCACCCTGCGCGTCGTAGCTGTACTAGTAGCCATCACCTTCCGTGACACTGATTTTGCGCGCAAGGTCGGTCAGAAGTTGGGTCCGCGTATCCCAGTGTGACTTCTAAATCTGGGCTAGTTGACCTAGGGGCCCTTACCCACTCGAACTACCCATGAACCTTCAAACAGCCCTATATAGGGCCAGTGAGATCAACAAATCATGAGGCTGTCCTTGATCCTGACGGTAGTAAGGAGGGGCGGTGTTTTCTTGCCCAGAAGGTACATGTAGCTATATGGTATAGGTATACACTTGGGCCTTAAAGCAGGTTATGGGAACCCTTTGGGCCCCTAAATATACCATATACCTACCCAGAACCCTAAACCCTAACCCTAAACCCTATACCTACATGGACCCTATGGGTTGATGTTCATAAGGATTGTTGTTGGCGTACTCGGAAGCTGGTGCAATCCTCGCTGTCAACCATATGAGCTATAGTCTAAGCTTCTTAAAGGGGGGTTATATAGGGGATTACAGAGTATAGGGTGTAGGGTTTTAAGTCTAAGCTCCTTAAAATCGCGGATTATGTAGGGGTTACTAAAGGGGATAACGTTGTTTAGGCTATGGCCCTAAACCCGAAATCCTTAACCCTAAAACCCTCAAACCTAAACCGGGTTGCTGCAGGGGCAAGCCTGACCGCCCAAACTCCACAGGTGCAGTACTTCTCTTCTTCTGCCTCATCGTTTTCCTGGCCGCCGCCTGAGGATTCACATGCGTGAATACAAGCGAGCGCTCAGGTTCACGAAATCTGCCAGGATCTCCGAACAAGTCCTCCTAAGGCTCCTGATACAGTCTAGGGTTCACTTGCTGTAGTTGGCAATACACTGACCTCATCCGACCTCACCTTAGATAAGGATGCATGTACCAAACAGCAGGTTTAGAAACCACTGTTAAATGGTCAGCTCTAGGGAGCTACATTGCAGCTACATGTGGATTTTTTGCAAATCATCCCTATTGAGTCCCTAGCAAAGGTTCCACAATCCCTTTATAGTCCAAGTATATATACATATGTGCATACTTTGTTTTCTCTCTCTCTCTCTATCTCTCTCTCTCTGGAGTCCCTGTGGGGTTCCCCTCTTGAGAAACTCCCATATGTTCGCTTGTCCCGAAAATTTGGGGCGGCCCCTCTGGCATGACGGAACGCTTGTTTGTCAAACTGTTAACTGCACACCTTGTTTAGGGCTTACTAGAGCTTAGGGCTAGACACCTGTAGCCTAATTTGAAAGTGGAGTTATATATGCAACATTAAACATACTATGTGGCATTGGGCTGTTCATGAGAAGGATTGCTCTTCGTAGTACGTACGATACTGCTGCCCGCTGGCTTCGACACCCTAAACCCCAAGCCCGCCACCCCTAACCCCCCTCATCTCTAAACCCCCCAACCCGAAACCCGAACCTCCATTTTCCCCGCCTAAGCCTGAAAACTCTTGGCCTTAAAGCCAGGGGATCGTCGCAAATTTGGAGACATCCAGGACGGGCGCGGTGCGGTTGAGTAGTACCCTCTCACTAATAACAACCCCTGCAAGAGCATTTTATAGGGCTATAGACTGTATAGAAGGGAATGGAAAAAGGGAAGCTGCAGACATTATCTATCGTTCAGGGTTGAGCGCTTTGGGCTGACTATGAAACCCACCCCAAAGAGCAAACCCTCCCGGTGTAGTACCATGACGTAGTAGGGGGAGTATTCATTATGAGGCGATGCCGGGGAGGATTTGGGGGGCGGGATTTTGGGGGAGGTTCTTAATTTGGCTCCTAGCTGGCGTATTATGAGAAGCTGTAACTCTGTGCTCCTGTTGAGGTTTTTAGCGTCAAAGAATATAATCATGGTGGTGTTGGCGGCGGTGGTGGTGGTGATGAACTATCACAACAAGGGCAGTCGTAGTAGGAGGAGGAAGGAGCTTTCATAGATTGCAGGCTGTTTTGGGGAATACCTGGAGGCAGGACATTACCGTTCCGTGGTCTACAAGGAGTTCCCTCAGTTTGTAGGAAACGGCAATCTCATCCTCATCAAGAATACTTTTGTTTCAGTGCTTCTTCATTCGTGATTACCGCTAGGCGCATGGAAGAAATGCAACACCACCCCACGCTCCCGTATCGAGCTCTAAAAAAGCAGGCTATGTTGGGGTCACGCCTTCGTACTGTCATGTACTGTGAATCCCAAGAGGAAAGGCGTCTGGAAGACTCCGGGTTGTGCACGCTCTCTTGAGCCAAAGGTTTTTCTCTAGGGATCCAAGTATACAAATATTACCTGCATTGGGCCTAAAAGTCTGTAAATATTACCTACATGAGGCTATTTCGATCCCTGGGGCTTCTGCGACCTCAGTATGCAGTAAATCTCGGGGTCTACACATTGTTGCTTCTTTTTTCCGCTTATGCTGTTTTGGTGACTTTTGAAAAGGCCCAAAACAACCTAGCTAAGTCTGCATCAAAGGG
Organism: Symbiodinium pilosum; assembly: GCA_905231905.1. Lineage (NCBI taxonomy): Eukaryota > Dinophyceae > Suessiales > Symbiodiniaceae > Symbiodinium > Symbiodinium pilosum. The sequence continues at coordinate 40,426 of CAJNIZ010004836.1, read as the reverse complement.
TGTAATTGTGAGGATCTGAAGTGTTCATATGAGTCATAGTCTAAACTCCTAGTATTCCCCTGAATAACCCCTATCGTAGTCCCCTACATAATCCCAACATATCTCGCTTCAAGGAGTTTAGTCCCTAAACCCTAGACCCCCCATATAACCCCCTTTAAGGAGGTTAGACTACAGGTAATATGTTCCTCGTTGCACCTTTGGGGTAGATGCTCATGAGGGCTGGTCTTGTCTCTTACTATCATTGCTCCGCACAATCTGCATCTCACAGGATCCATGTAGCTATATGGTATATGCTTGTGGAAACCCCTTTGGGCCCTAGGTATATACCATATACCTACATGGACCCTTTGGGCATGATGACTGGTGCCGAAAACAGGCATGGTTCTTCACATTAGCCAGTGTGAATTCTTCGCAGTGTGTGATAGCAACGCATGTTGATATGCACCTGCACTTATATACTAGTTGACAGATTCCTTCTCTCTCGCTCTCTTTCTTTTTCGTTGGTTTAGCTGCATCTTGTGGCCTTGTGCAGGAAACAGTCCCGGACTCAGCACAGGACCGCAAGATATGCACTGTGGCATTCTGAGAAGTCAGTCATAGAGTTTAGGATAGGAGTGTTTCAGTACAGCATGTAGCGCTGCCTTGAGAATACAGTCGGCTGCGATTGCCTTGCGTCTGTGGGTCATCAGCAACCTGTTGTGAACATGATGCCCTTCCAGAACCCCAAATGAAAACTGAACAGCAGGAGCGCCGAATTGAAAGCGGGGCGAACCCCTATTGCCAAAGCAGAATACCCAGATACTAAAACCTGCAAAACCTCCCAAGGTAGCCATTGGAATCGCAATGCCCAACTCTCTGCTGGCTTCTGAACCCCAAACCCCCAAACCCTAAACCGCATTCTAAGGTTTGGGACATTTCTTTGGATCTTGATTTGCGGCCAGATCTTCACCCTGGCAACTCTTCTCAGCGTCTATGCCAGAGTCCGAGACCATCGGCCTTGGAAGCGCATAAGATAAAGATTTAGGATTTAATTGATGTAATGTAGAAGCATTCCCTTCCCTAACCCCCTAACCCCTAGGGATACACCCCATAAATATCAAATGGAAGAGCACATGGAACTTAAATGGAAACCAGTATTTCGGGCTTAGGGTTTAGGGTATAGGGATATTATCCCCTATAATGGACAATCAGATGGAAAAGAACATGGAAAATGAAATGGAACCTGGGGTAATTATAGCTATAGGGATCCTGAATAATACCTACATTGGACCTAAAAGTCCGTATTTACTACCTACATTGGGCTATTTGGATCCTTAGGGTACCAATCACCAGGAAGTCCGTTCCTCGCAAGACAGCCCGGAGTCCTTAAACCCTAAACTTAGAGATTTCTGGATCTCTGCCGACCCCAAAAGAATCAACAACAGAAGCCCCCAGTCCTGTCCATGCTCCTTGTCGTAGTGTGCTCAACATCATGAACCCCAAAGGGTCCATGTAGGTATATGTTATATACTTAGGACCCAGAGAAATTCCCGTATACCTACTTTAAGGCCCGAGCATATACCATATAGTTACATGTACCCTGTGGGAAAGAATCTCATCGCCGTTCGAGCACTAAATAGAGGTCGTTGACAAGGTATCCCTCGCGAAATTGGCGCGCTGCAGCAGTTGCCATAAACACTACACGGTTTCTGGATTTTTGATCTCCACGCGAATCATACATTCGGAAAACTGGGCTTATGACAAGGTTGCAGAAGGACTTTCAAGGTTTACTATCTACTACGACTGCGGCGGTTCATATCCTTCTACTCGTCACCGGCAACCATCTAGCTGGCAAGCCATTTCTTTTGGGGATTATATGGAGGCTTTATAGGGGATATACGGGTCATGTAGGGTTATGTCTTGAGATGGCGCTCTTCCATTAACTGGTTTTTGGCTAATTAGCTTGGAATGAAGGAATGGATCCTTATAGTAGTCCCTACTTAACCCTCTTTGTAGTAGTTTCCACTTTCTTTTCCATTTCTTCATTCCCAGCCAACCAGAGGACAGTTAAGTTTCCTGGTCCCATGTCCAGGAAGCTGTACGCTGAAAGACCATACTGAACCTTGTGGACACTGCTGGGCTTCCGTTAAAGAACTTAATTTAAGCTACTATATATTGGAGAAACCCTAATAAATACTAGGTTTACCCATTATGATAACCTAACTTAAGCTACTATATTGGGGAAACCCTATTAATTGTCATATATATATATATATACCCATTCTGGTACCTTAATTTAAGTTCCTCAACAGCAACCCATACTAAGCAGCAACATGTGCAACTAGACGCTGTAAACCCTAAGCCCCACAGTCCCCAGAAAAAAAAACCCTTATCCCTTTGGTACCTTGGCGCCAGAGTTCCTTGACCACGACAGACCCTCTTCCCCATCTTCTTCAACCTCAACTCTACAGTTCCCAAGACATGAAACGGGTATACCATGGGTATATTATAGCTTTTTATGGGTATAATGTAGTATATTATGGGTATACTGTAGTATAATATCCCATAGTGTGCACCACCATCCTCCCACCCTAAGGGTCCAGGTACCCAACAGTCGTACCCTCCCCCAGAACATGTATTACAAGTACTAATTTCAATATGACCTATAGTCCAAACTCCTTAAAGGGAGCTGATATAGGGGAGTATATAGGGGACTAGAATAGGGACTTTTAAGAGGGATACTAGGAGATTAGACTATTATGCTGAATACTCATTTTGGGTACTTGGACCCTTAGGACTAAACCCTAAACCCTAAACCCTAGACCACTTGGTCTCAAAGGCGCTCGCTACTCCTCAGGAGGGGTGCTTTCAAATCAGGTGCAGGCTTTAGGGCTTCTGTTTTCGGGGCCTGCTTGTAGTGATCCCTAAGGGTATGTAGGACTCAAATACTAGCATCCCTTTGAAGGGATTATAGGGGGATATATACAGGGTATATGGGGACAGTTTAGGGGTATATAGGACTCAACCAGTAGGGTTTTAGGGCCCAAGTACTATAATATGAATGGTATAGTTGGGCCCTAAAATCCTGTTGTTTGGGTCCTTGGACCTTGAGTGGATTGGGGAAGTACCGGAGGCCCGTTTTTCAACTTGTGCAAATCCCCAAAATTCCATGTAGGTATATAGAAGATCTGTCGGGCCCAAAGGGGTTCCGCCTACCTTCTTGCCATACAGCCATATGAACCATAGTCTAAACTCCTTAATGGGGGGTTATATAAGGGACTACTATAGGGGTTATTAAGGGGGATACTAGGAGTTTAGACTATAGTTCATATGAGCCACTGGCCACTGTCTAAGCTCCTTGTATCCCTCTCAAAAACCCCCCGATAATGCTCCCCTCCATAATCCCCGCCTATATATCCCCCTTTAAGGAGTGTAGGCTATAGCTGGTATAGCTACATGGCCATTTGCGGCATGGATTGTAGTTCAGTATAGATTTCTCTGGGTCGCATTCCCCAGGCAGAGGCGCTTGCCCAGCTAGCAGCCAGTACCGTGCTCCCCCATGCGCAGAGACACGGATATACAGAAACGAATTGCAAAATCTGACAAGCTAGCCCGCTTCAAGACGAACCGGATCCCGAATAGCATTCCCAAAAATCCTGCCACCGAAACTTCTCAAATCATACCGGCTACTCAGAAACGGACCCCAGGAGTTGATGTAGGAAAGCTTTGCCGCAGACAATGCACACATGATCTTTCATTTGGATCAATCCGGTTATCGGGTTATGCCTGTGTCTCCATTCCCCTACTTGCTACCTATAAGTTGCACCTCACAAAATGTCGGCAAACGGAGATCATTTGGCACAGGCCAATCTTGTGAGGTCTTGGCATGCGAGCTGTGGTCATTAACTAGACCTCCAGACCAGCCTAGATGCGAGTGTAGGGCCCATGTAGGCCCCAGTATGGGGGGATGATATGACCTAAACCCTAAACCCTAAACCCCACCCTAAACCCTAATATGAGTTACTGTCAAGATTAGCCTGATCAAGGGACCCTCAACAGGCATGGGGTTCCCTCTTGTAGTCTAGTATAGTCCCACTAATAGTCCCTAATAAGGAGCCCATGTCCATTAAATCATGTAGGTAATATAATATTGACTGTAGTCCCTAGACGCTGAACCCTAGGGGTTCTACAGGAATTCCATGGGGATCACGATGTTGCATAGGGGTAGCGATCGCAAATCATGGAGAACTGAGTGGGAAGACGAGAATTAGGCTTCTGCTGCAGGACCCCTAAACCCTAAACCCTAAACCCCAAACCCTAAACCCCAAACCCTAACCCCCAAACCCTAAAGCCCCAGGGTGATCCAAAGCTAGGTCGCGAAGAACTGAACTTGTGAGCTAATCACTAGCCAATCCGATGGTCACATCCCTAAGCCCCAAACCCGGAGCCTTAAACTCCAAACTCTAAATCTTAAACTCTAAACCCTAAACTCTAAACCCTAAACCCCAAACTCTAATCCCTTAACCCTAAACTCTAAACCCTAAACCCTAAATTCTAAACCCTAAACCCTAAACTGTCAGACCTACCTGGGGCCATGGGTATAGAAACACTCCCTCCTCCTCACCCTTCTCATCTAGGAGTTATATCAGGGTATATGAGCTATAGTCTAAACTCCTTAAGGTGGGTTATACAGGGGATGATCTAGGGGAGTATTATAGGGGTTATTAAGCGGGATACCAGGAGTTTAGACTATGGCTCATATGGCGAAGATATAGGAAAAGATAGGGTTTGGGGATAAGAAACAAACGAGAATCAAATGGGGAAGAACATGGAACATCAAATGGAGGTGGGGTACATTGATATTTGATGCATCCTGCACCCTGCACGCACATATTTGTAAGCGTCGCCTCATGGTCCTAGAAAGCAGTGACCTGCGCAGGACCCAGGCGAGTTTTGGCTACAGGCCCATGTCGTAGCGTCAGGGCACCAGACCGCATCAAGCGAGAGTTAGGGACGACATGGTTTGGTTTAGGGCTCAGGGTTGAGGGTATCAGGATTCCAGCTTGAATCCAGGATGAGAGGATTCTTTGCAGGGCTCCTGTTTGCAATGCCAAAGGTCTTGGGGTCCGCTGAGGAATTCGGGACCTTGGATAGGACCAAGAACCTATGAATCCTAAACCCCAAAACCTACAACTCTCAACCCTAAACACCAAACCCTAAACAATATATTCCCTTATTCCCTACTAACCCCCCTGTAAGTAAAAGTCTATGAGGAGGGTTTGAGGCAGGACAGGACTCCGACGTCGCAAATTCTCAGGAGTTCAGGGGCACAGCAGGAGCTTCATCTCCGAACGCTATGAACCTTAATCCGGGAATAGAGAGTTTAGGGGGACCCCCCAAAAAATCCTAAACCCTAAACCCTTGAAACCGATACGGGCAATTAATGATTGTCCTAAAGCTCCATCCAGCAATCCTTTTCACACCTAAAATAAAGGGATACAGGGGTTGATTATTTTGAGATTATAGTCCCTCCTTTTCTACTATGCACCCAGTAAGTTTGGGGTATCGTCCCTCATATTCTACGAACCACCAGTAAGTTTGGGGTTTAGGTTTACTTGAAGGGGCGATGGGTTTCCTAAACCCTAAACTCTAAACCCTAAATGGCAAACTAGGAAGAGCGAAATAGTTGAGCGGGGCTGCTCATTTCACTGACCGGTCCTGTCAGCACAGCAGCTTTCATAAACCAATCCGTGAAGTTTTAGGGTTTAGGGTTGAGGGTTTAGGGACCCTAAACCCTGAACCCTAAACCCCACTCTGTGGCGATTGTTGCTGTATAGGGGTTCTTAATCTGCCTTCCCAAATTCTTCAGTTAAGCTTACAAAGCTGAATAATGCGCTACCGGCTTGGTACTTGAAGAAGTTGTAAACTTCACGTTGCTGGAGATTTTCTGTTAGTTTCCCTAAATACAGGGACTCCAATCCAAACAACACATTATGATCCTTATCTTATTATGGGAACCCCCCAAAAAGCTACCCCTCATTCTGCCAAACTGCCACATAGGAGCTACTACCTTGATCCAGTCTTCCATTCCCCTGCCACAACACCCTAAACCTTAAACCCTAAACCTTAAACCCTAAACCCTAAACCTGAAACCCTAAACCTAAACCAGCAAGGGATTCCTTGAAGAAATCAGTAATCAGTAACCTACCCAAGCTGCTTCAAGGAAAAAATAGGGGCGTTCTTCTACTGCAAGACTATCCCGAAGGGCAGGGTTTAGGGTTTAAAGTATTCCCCAATGTAGGCAATCATTGCAGACTTTAGGGCCCAATGTGGGTAGTATTTGTATACCGGATTCCCAGCGTATAATTACTATGAAACCCTGTCAGAGGATCTCAAAAGAGACCCCTGGCTTTGGAAACCCTAGTCGCATCTCGCCTTTAAACAGGCAGACGCAGACCTGGTGCCGTTGCTGCCCGAGGTCTCCGACGCATTAGACTGGGCCGCCTGACAGCATCGTGCATTCTGACTCCCTGAAACTAATGGTAGAGAAAACAGCTCTCTTATGCACTCCCAATATGTGTGTGTGTGTGTTTATATCTTAATGTGTATATATATATATGTATACATTAAAATATCACATATTGTATTATGTATATATACATATGTTATAGTGATTATCTAGGCATTATATTCCCTTATCCCCTGCTAGCGACCAGTAAGTAGTCGTATTTGGCGACCAGAGGATGCAAGGCAGCTTGGCGCTGGGCCCTCACACGATAATGCGACCTGCAGATTTCAACAATCCCTGTTCCGAAGTTTATGACGCACGGAACGCTTAAAAGACAATGACAAGTTAAGTTCGAATAAAGTCACAATCAACATGGCCTCACATCCCAAAAGTTCACAAAAAGTCCTACGCCCTTGGTTGGGATGATCCGTTTGCGCTGGTCTTAGCTTGCAAGGTCAGCCAAAGCGACAGCTTTGTGGATTCCTACACGTTCCAAGATGTGCTCTTGTTCAACTCGCTGGTCAATGGTGCGGAAGGACAGAGTCCACTAAAGCCTGGTTGAGCGTTTGGGGCTTAGGGGTGTCTCGGGAATCTGAAGCCCCGTGTATCGGAGTTTCCAAGGTTTTGGGTACTTTTTTTGGGTGGTCCCAATAATAAGGATGATAGTTTTCGGGGTCTATATTGAGGTCCTCCTATCTTGGGAAACTACCATCTATTCCTATTAAACAGACCGAAGGTAGTCCCCATTGACAACAGACGAGATGAGCCCAGTACTACTTGGAGGCCCATGGGACTGAGTAACTACTTTTAACTGGACTTATAACCTTACTTCTAAGTTCCCTAAACGGGCTTATGGGGGTTACCCAAAGTATAAGTAGGGTTATACTCCCAGTTATAAGTACTGACTAAGTCCCATGGGCCTCCAAGTAAGGTTAAGGCTACAGCCCGCGATTTGCAGTAGGCCTTATTTCTCCTTTTGCTGGGCCGCTGGGTTGCTGTTAAGGAACTTAAATCAGTTGCCACAATGTGGGAGTTTCTAAGAATTAGTGGTACCTTCTTGGGGTTCCCCATGATAAGGATTATAGTATATTGGGGTCTATACTGGGGGTCCCATATTTATGGGAAACTACCATATGGATATATAGTAGTGAATAGGGCTTCCTTATCATAGTAGTTCAAACTGAGTCCCTTAAAAACAGCCCAGTTTTGAGGGTGCTAGGTTCCTTGTAACACCAGCTTATGCTAAGAAAAGGGTGGCGTTTTCTTCCTACGTTACGAGGGATCCTCTGAGCCAGATCTCACATTGGGCGGAAGGGTATTTTAGAATCGAAAAGGTTGAAGCCAGCAGCCATCGGCCCTTGAAATGCCCTTACATCTGGGATCCTTATGTACCTAATATATGCACTATATGAGCTATAGTCGGGGAGTATTATAGGGGGGATACTAGGAGTTTAGACAAGCTCATGTGGACCCTTAAGGGTCCCCAGGATGCCAGTACCATATTTCTACTAGATGGGGGTTTCCCAAAATTAGGGGAACCTTTTTAGGGGTCCCCATAATAAGGACTATAATATATTGGGGTCTATATTGTGGTACCCTAATTTTGGGAAAGTACCAGATAAAGGGCATCCATCTGCGCAGGCTAATGGGAGGCTTTGGCAGCGAGAGCACGGAAAGTGGTTTCACAACTTAGTGGCATACGGGCGTTTCCACCAAAAGAATTGGGCCTTCTTGAAGGTCCCCATAACTTTTTGGGGATTGGTAGAGTATGAGGGAATGTACTATATGGGGCTAAAGTAGGGATTACATTCCCGCATTCCCTACTAACCGCCAGCAGGATAATCGGGCTTCGAATATTTGGGGTGTATATTGGGTTCCTCCTCCTTATAGAGGGATATTATTCCCTATTCCCTACTGACCACCAGTAAGATACTCAGGCTTCTAATACCCTGAGCATTGAGCCCTAAACCCTAGACCCTAAAGCCTAATAGTTTAGGGTCTACCTGGACCCCAAAAGTAGATAAAATAATGGCCCAAAACCATTAAAAACAGCCCAAAAGGCTATTATTCTACTTTTTTTGGGGTTCAGGTAGGGTGTAAATTGGGTTCCTCCAACTTATGGTCCGAGCCATCCTGATATTACCCAAATAGGGTACCAAGCGCAGCCAGGGACGTCTACATCATGTCGGCCTCCAGCAAAAACACAAGGTTAGGGTTTAAGGTTTAGGGTTTAGGCCCTAGGGTTCATCCATCAGAAACACAAGGTTAGGGTTTGGGGTGTAAGGTTTGGGGTTTAGGCCTTAGGGTTCATCCATCAAAAGCACAAGGTTAGGGTTTAGGGTGTAAGGTTTAGGGTTTAGGCCGAAGGGTTCATCCATCAACAGCACAAGGTTAGGGTCTAGGGTTTAAGGTTTAGGGTTTAGGCCTTAGGGTTCATCCATCAAAAACACAATGCTGGGGTTTATAGGGTTTAAGGTACTAGCGTTACTAGAGTTTAGGCCTTAGGGTTCAGGCTTACCTTACCTTTTGTTGGATACTTCACCCTTCCCCAAAACTAACATGAAACTTCATGTAGTTCCTGTTTCGAAAGGAAAGTAGCCTTGCTAGCGACCCTGTTGGCCGTGAACCTTAGTCTGGGTAAGGTAGCCAAGAAGATTGAGTCTGCACATAGAAATCTGGGACCCCCCCTCCAAGAGCCGCGAAAAGCAACGACGGGTACCCTTCAAAACATTTTCGGAAAACTGAGCCGTCATACAAAGGAGATCAAAGGCTTCTGTATGCAAGTTTCCCTGCACAGGGGGCACGAATATAGACCCCACAACACCATAATCCTTGTTATAGGGACCCCTTAAAAGGTACCCCTCCTTCCGGCAAAGCCCCATCTAGGCAAGCTTCCAACCTTGAATTTGAACCCACAATCCCCAGTCCCGGATCCAATGCTCAACCCTAAACCCTGAGCCTTAAACCAAAACAGGACTTATGGCCACAAATCTGTCAAGCGGTAGCTTTGAAACTCAAGAAGTGTCCTCGCAGCACAGGGGGATTTCAAGGGAAGTTTGAAGAAAGGGACTTACGGGTAGGCTACAGGGGACCTTTCCCTGCGGCTCTTAGGACTCGAATGGTTTTCTTGGGAGGAAGATTTGGGCTTTGGGCTTTGGGGCTTAGGTTTGCCATGTCACCAATTATTTGGGGGTCCAAGAGCCTTACTGTAAAAAGGGCTCCACGTCTCTAGCACAATTTTCAAGCCGCGCTTCTTCTGTATTCCTTACATAAATCCCCACCCAGTAATAGTGAGCAAAATGGATTATGGGGATTGCATTAGGGTCCGCTTGTAGGCCCATTTTACCACTATTACAGGGTGGTCCACCTAATGTATCCTGTATGTAGTTTGTTGAAGACTAGGTGCACGAGTAGCAGCACGGAGCGCGCATTGCCCACGTGGCCATGCTGAAAGAACGTGTTTACCAAGAATGTGGTTACAAGAAGCATGGGAGCAGTCATGACATTTGAGGTAGTATTATCTATCCCGGTTTTAGTGGTTCTTGAAGAGTTTTGGGTGTACAACGGCCATGGGTCTTCTGATGCTACAGGTATGACCACCAAAACAGAGGTGGTTATGGGATATGGAGCATGACATGCAAGCGCATGGGTACATGGATTGTTGAGATTGAAGATGTGGGTGGTTGTCAAAATTATGGTCCCTTTTTGGATCCCTGTTTTAGTACTGCACCTAATATTTAGGGGACCCAACAAGGGACCATAATTTTGACAACCACCCATGTGATGTTGTATGGATTCTGGAGGAGTTCTCTCTTGCTACTTCATAGGCCGTTCCCGTTGGGTTACCCCAGACACTTTGAACCTGACGGTTCTGGGTCTTCGGTCTTGGGGCCTACCTAAACCCCAAAAGTAGGTAAAGTAATGGCCCTAAACCCATAAAGATAGCTCAGAAGGCCATTATTCTACATATTTTTGGGTGTCCAGGTATAGGCTTCATATCTGGCATTTGGTCTGGTTCGGGCGCTTCTCATCTGCCGTGAGATAGGCCTGCAATGAGCGCTGCCGAAGAAGAAGAAGAAGCGGACGAAGAAGACACCGCACATAAGGCATTGCTTACCCTAAGGGTCCAAGGACCCAAATAAGAGGGTTTCAGGGCCCAAACACCGTTAACACAAAAGAAATTTTGGCCCAAAAGCCCTATTAGTTAGTTGGGTCCTTGGATCCTTACGGTTAGATTCCCAATAGCAATACTCATAGCAATATTAATAAACTGCTAATACTAGTACGTACTAGTATAGCAATATTAGTGAAAGAGTTGTAAGATCAATATTGATATCAATGATACTAGTGATTCCTTAAAGCTGCATCTAGTGGGTCACCTTTCTCTTCGATGCTTGTCTCAGGATTCTGACGTTAGCTGGACTTGCCCGTTGCAATCTGACCCTTCCCAAAAGGTCCATGTAGCTATATGGTTTAAGGTTTTGGGTTTAGGGTTCACGGTTTAGGGTTTAAGGTTTTAAGGTTCATGATTGTATATACTTGGGCCTTAAAGTAGGTATATGGGATCCCCTTGGGCCATAAGTATGTAGCATATACCTACATGGACTTTGGGCTTCATCCCGTTTAGCGATCGTATGAGGTTAGACCCGGGCTCTTTACCGGTGCCCGCGGCTTCACAGAGTTCGAGGCATTGGTTGCTGAGGAATGTCGCAACACTGTCTTAGCTTAAGTCTTTCGGGTTTAGTGCAAGCATGTTTTGGATTCTAAAGAGCTCCTGATCCTCGGTAAGTAGATGGCTCCCAGTTCAGAGGGCTGCGACCGTTATCTTTCTCAAGGTCGTCATCATCATCATCACCATCATCATCATCATTATTACCATCATCACCATCATCATCACCATCCCTGACCAAGACTTGTCCGACGCTACGGGTCTAGCAAGCAAGTGCGAGTCAAAGGCGAGGTACCTTCAAAGAGAGTCTTCAAGGCAAGGATCATTACATGCCCGCCCTGTGAACCCTAATGTAGACCCATGATTAATAACCCCCCTCCTTTTAAGGGCCTGAATCTTAGGATCCCTATTGTAATCCCTATTAAAGGGAGGTGGTTTGTGGATCAGGGGTCTGGGTTAACACTCTTTACTCTAACGCCCAATCCCTGAACCCTAAATTCTTTAAACCCTAAACCCTAAACCCTAAACCCTAAACCCTAACACGCCGAGACAAGGATCGAATTGCGCATGGGAAGCGTAAGGATGCCTTCCCATACTGCTAACCTGTAACCCCGATTGCCGCGCAGCTTCACGGGTTTTTGCCTTTTTCAATTTGGATTTGCCGGTAACCCTAGGGCCCTAAGGGGTCCAAGGACGCAAATAATAGCGTTTTAGGGCCCAGAATCTATAATATTTACTGTATTTGCGCCCTAAAGCCCTACTATTTGGGTCCTTGGACCCTTAGGGTAATAATCATTACTGCGCTGTAGGAAATGGGGTTCCATTTTGTTAGTTTCTAGAATCATGTAAAGGAATATCGGCACCCTCAACAACCAAAACTCTTTGCGGCTGGAGGTCTTAAAGTGACAACACCAACAGTACCTCCAAAGGACGTACTGTTACCAAAGATGTCCCTAAGGGTCCAAGGACCCAAATAATAGGTTTTTAGGGCCAAATACCATTAATGTTCAAGTATTTGGGCCCCAAAACCCTATTATTTGGGTCCTTGGGCCCTTAGGGTGTGGGGCTTTCCTCCAAATCAGCGGTACCTTGCTGAAGGTCCCCATGGTAAGGACCGCAGTATTTTGGGTTCTACATTGGGTTTCCCCCCACTTATGGAAGCTAGCGTGTCTTAATGTATTAAAAAACTCGGCATTTTCTTCTGAAAGACATTGGAGGGTTCCTCATGGTCTCCAAAACAGGGACATTCCCCAATACCCATGTCCATATCCTATGGGTGTAGTCCGTGCACAGCCGGAACAGCCTCTGCCATATCCATACATGTTCTTGCAATTCCTTGCCTCCAAACTTGATGATCCGACTTACTATTGGTTCGGAGGGGTAGGAAATGGTGATGGAAAGGCCGGTATGCAAGCCCTGGCTCAAAAAAATGAGGTAATTTATTGCGTCATCATTTGAAGTACTTTCTGCCATCATCCTGCAAGATGACAGTCCAGGTTTCATATACTCACCCCCATCATCCTACTTTTTCTCCATATTCTATTTGACCAAAAGCAACACTAACCTGCCTCTCATTCTGAACATCTTCTCTTAAGGCTAAATGCCTTACTCTTAGCTGTCAACTTGCATGCCCATGTTTGCCTGCAGCAGGCCCGCTACGGAGCCCATCATTAAGTACACCTGTACTACCCCAGGCCGTGATCTCATGAACAGGGCCGAAGCCGTAACCATTCCCTGTCAAGGGCAAACTATTCTTTGCCGCCGCGACGGCGGGTGGGGGCCACAGTTCGGCAGTCTTTTGTGAATAACGTGATTATACAGGCCTGATGTGCGTGAGTGCCAGAAATTTTCCTGATTTTTGGTCAATTTGCATCTCCCATAGTGACTTGGATGATAGAACGTAAGACCTACAACCTTTTTAGCTGCAGCTTAAGAGCAACACTTGCATTGATCCAAGACCTGGAGTGTTTCAAATCATTACACCGAGCAGAGCTTGTCAACCAAAGCACCCCCAGTGAGTCCTTGATGGGTACCGCGTAATCCATCTGTAATCCCCCAAGTTGCCATAGTGGGCCCTAGGCGTTTACACCTACGAAAATCGCAACTTTGCGCAATAAAGTCGAAGATATTGCACTTACGCTGAACCTCTTAAACCGTTGATTTACGGGGGCCGCTTTCAATCCAAGACCTCCCAGTACCTGCAGTTGGGGTTGTGGGGTCCCTAATAGTTGTGATAGTGGGTACATAGACGGAGTATATGGTAGATGGAGGGTCTAGGATTAGAGGACCTTTTTGGTATACCCTATTTTTAGCTAACGCGTTACATTGGGGCCCCCAAATAGGATTGTGTGTATTCCAGGAAGGTTCCAGGCCGCAACCCAACACCAGAATAAGGGATTTATGATACCAGCCAACCCTCAGGCCCAACGGTACGGCCCCAGGTTTGGGGTTTAGAGTTGAATTAATCAATTACTAAGGGCTAAACTCTTCACCCTAGACCTGAACCCATAAGTCATAGAGCTGAACATCTGTTACTCTTGAGCGGGATAGTATAGTAACACAAAGCCAGAAGCTTGGAGACGCAGGACAAGCCTGAGTTCAGGTGTTAAGGGTTTTAGGGTTTAGGGTTCAGAGTTTACCTGATACTTTAGGGTGTTAGGGGTTTAGGTTTTCAGGGTTTAGCGTCTAGCGTTTGGGGTGTCAGGGTTTGCGGTCCCCAGAACCTACTCGTGATCCCAGTAGAATGGAGAAGCAAGTGCAAGATGACATGGAAACTGGGAGTATATGGGGGTCATCCGGTTTTTAGGGTTTAGGGTGTATATCTGAAATAGCCATTACCTACAGCGTTGTACCTTCTATCTGGTGGGTGATTGCACTAAACCGTAAACCCTGAACCCTAAACCCTACGGGTTTCGACCTGGCCTCGATTATACCCTACCCCTTTTCTAGGGTTGCCTGTTTCTTTGTCTGGCATCTTCTGCATACAGGACTGGCTACTCAGAATGGGGTTGGGTCAAGGGTTTAGGGTCTAGGGCTAAGGATGAAGAGTTTAGGGTCTGGGCTTAGCGCTTAGAGGCCTCCAAGCCGTGAGCACCCGCTTAACAAGCGCAGGCGCAGCCCACTAATATATCCCGAAAGTTCAAAACCACAGAAATCCACAGTAGGAAAGATTGCGTGCCTTCACGTAAGCAACAGTCGTACGGCCTTGTCTCATGGAGTACAGATAGCCGAAGGTAGGTACTGTTTGTGGATTGGCAGGAACAGAGGCGGTATAGGTATAGACCCCCTAAACCCTAAAGCCTTAAACCCTGATCCCCGATTAAGGTAGCAGCTGCCAGTTTTTTTCCTTATGCCCTTCACCCTCACTCCTACATGAAGCCACATAATCCCTTCCAAGGGACCCCAGATATTCTCATGTCTGTATAGGGACTTGATAGACCCTTATATACTCCCTTTGAAGGGACCCTAAATGCTAAACCCTGACTCTACTATCCCCACAAAGAGATGTCCCGCTCAGGTGGTGATGAACTCTGGTCTTGGGACGGCAGGGGCACCAAACAGTTCAGATTTGAGGGGTTAAAGTTTCAGTGCGTAGGGTTTGGGGTATAGCATGTGTATATACCATGTAGGTATTAATTAGGATTCAAACCCTAAGCCTTAAACGCTCAGCCCACAAGCCCATGTGAACATGAATCGTAGAGGGCAAGGTTCGAAGGAAAACTGACCCAAGACCTCCTCATAACTCCTAACCTGAACCCTGGTCAGTTTGCATAAGCCCTAAACCCTATACCGCTTCAGGGAGCAAGTTTTGAAGTTTGGGGTTGTCGGGGGTTTCTCAGGATCATCATTATTTGCAATCCGCAAGGGAATCCCTGCAAGCTCCCTGTACTTTCTACATGTACCTACAACTGCCGCTATAAGGATACCCCTAAACCCTAAACACCCCCCATAAGGTCTAAGGAGTTGGGCCGAACTGTGCTCAAATGGTCGAAGTGCCACAGAAAAGGTGGGGAGTGTTTAAGTCTCACATGCTAACATCTGACGGTTTTTAGTTCTTGGTACCTAAATCCCTGGTTGGGCACTTGCGCTCTTGACGCGGTTTCTGGTTCCGCAGGCCTTGAGTACTTCCTATTGTTATTGTTGTTATTATTGTTACCATTGTTACTAGCATTGTTATTATTCTTGATCTGATTCGGCAGAGGCTGAATATGGAGGTTGTCAAAGCCATGGTCATGGCCTGAAAGGGCTCAATAATCTGGATGTTGGGCTTGCGGGTCAAGGCAGACCACGGGGTTTAACAAAACCTCATTCCTACTCCTTTTTTTCAGGGCACCTGATTTTGTATATGGAAGATACTAAACATGAAGTTAGGTACCTTACCAAGGGGTAAGGTATTGGGTCTTAAGTAGGGTTTAGGGTGCGCCTTGTCTAGTTTGAAGTGCCCTACCGTGTTGAGACAACTATGCCATCTGCACAACTACAAATATGGTCCCCCTTAAGTAGATAGAATATGGGGTATACGGGGTTCATAGTATAATACAGCCATATTCTATCTAGTTAAGGGGGACTATACCCCAAACCTTAAGTAGTAGTTTCCATTTCTTTTCCATTATCCCTGTATAGCCCCTATATTCTATCTACCTAGGACAAGGGATCCTTTTAGGATTCAAGGTTTAGGGTTTGAGGTTTAGAGTTTAGGGATTAGGGTTTAGGGTTTAAGGTTTAGGGTTTACGGTTTAGGCGACTGATGCACCATCATCCTGTCACATGCGCAGCTAGAGGAGGACCGGCAAAATAGACTCCAAGTACTCTAATCCTCAATGTAGCCCACGGCCACCCTCACAAAGATACGTCCGCACAAGGTAATCCCAGTTTCTGAGTCACGTGCCACTGTCTTTTCCATTTCCTTCTCCATTATGGGGGGAATAAAATCCCTAAATACCCTAAACCTTCCATCTTGAATCCTAAAACTTGAACCCTGAACCTGGTAAGCAAGGCACAAAACCCTAAACCTCAAACCTTAATTCCTAAACCCTAAGCCCTAAACCTTGAAACCTGACCCCCAAACCCTAAACCTTGAACCCTAAGCCCTGAACCTTATGCCATAGCAAACCCTAAGCCCTAGAACCCTAAACCCTAAATGGTAGCTTCTTGTATATAATAAATATACCCTAATATACTAGAGTCGTCTCCACTTGATTTTGGTGGGCAAGGCACGGATTCATTGAGCGCCAGCCTCCAGCAAGTGCAGCGTTTCGACACTAGGCCGGCGCCTGAGGCCTTGCAAGAAAAGCAGCAATCCAAGGGTTTTAGGGTGTAGGGTTTAGAGATTAGGGTTTAGGGTTTAGAGTTCAGAGCTTTAGGTTTAGCTCTTAGGGTTGAGAGTTCAGGGTTTAAGGTTTAGGGGTTGCTGCTGAAAAGCTTAAACAAAGTTACCACAATAAGGATATGAAGCCATGGTTTTGGTTTCCCAGCACTGGTAACTTCTTCTAGGTTCCTTGACGGCCGACATCTTGCAGTCGCGCTTGGGGTGGAAGGAAAGGTCTCAATACCCCATAATTCAGGAATATACCTTACATGATATTTGGAATCCTTGTGAGGATTCTACGTATATTCTTGAATAAAGGGGTATTGGGCTCCCTCGGTATTTGGTAGATCTTACACGAGAAGTGTTTTTGTGTGTTGACGGGGATTGTTTGCTCTAATTTTCACGCTTCCCATAGCCTACAGTAGGAGTCTAAATATTCGGAGTGAGGCTTTGGAGCAAGTTACCACAAGGCCTACTTCAGTTGGAAGCTGTCCCATAGTTTCGGGCCTAATGTTGGACCCTCTTCAGTAAAGCCCCCCCCGGTTAAACAATTGGCTATTTTCGTTGATGCTGAGACCTCCTAAATTTGCCGTGCAGTTAACATGTAAAGGCGGTAGTAGCGTTGAAGCTGGTACTCGTTTTCGTCTTAGTGTTAGGACTTGCACTGCCATTAGCATTCAAATTCATCTAGATATCCCAGTAAACAGATTAAAATCTATTCAAAGCTTCTTGAAACCTAACTCAACCCTGGTAAAATCTACTTTAAAACCGATCAAAATCTAGTGCAAATCAAGTGAATCTGATAAAATCCCATCAATCAACTGCAAATCTTTCTTAAGTCAGTTAGGGTTCAAGTAAAACCTATTGAAATCAATTTTGAATAGCGTGATATGATTTAAATCACTTGCAAATGTAATGAAAGCCAGTTCAAAAACACGTATAAATTCTAGTCAAACCCAATTGAACACCTAATCAGAACCCATTGAAATTGAAATGAAATCAGTTGAATTCCAAAAAGAAACTATTGAAATCTAATTAGAACCAGTTTAAAAGCCAGTTCAAGTCAACTGAACATCTGAGTAAAATCAACCAGCATCTCATTGATATCAAGTGCGAACCTCAGTAGAATCATCTAAGTGACTGAAATCTGTTTAAAACCTAACTGAAGATGAATGGGAACGTAAGTAAAGCCACCTGAAATACGATGAACATCAAGTTGACATCTAATCAGAATAAGTTAACACCTGACAAAGTTCAGTTCCAATCCAGTTAATATCAATTGACAATCTCATTCAACCACTTGGACATGGAAGCAGACTACACTCCCAGTAAAACCACTTGAACTCAAGCTCAAACCAATTTGAAATAGAATACATGCTAGCCTGGTGAACATTTAGACAGGTGGAAAATGTGATATATTCTGACATTCGCAAACAATTGCTTAAAGCGAATCCAAGCCTCTGCTGGGCCCCCCCCCCCCCCCCCCTCCCCACAGCACTTGACGGCTTGTACGTTCTCGTATAATCGCGAGTAAACTGGTTTATGGTCTCTGAGTTTCCGGATTTCGGATTCTCTAATATCTGGCCTGTTAGGTAAAGGCTCTGGTGCTAGGAAACTAAATCCTTAAAGGCTTGAGGTTCAGGCCTTTTTGTCTTGAAGGAATCTCATTGAAGATTTGGGCGGCAAGTGCGTTATTATACGGACACACCAAAACAATTGTTCAAAGCGAATCCGGCCTCTGCTCTACTACCCCTCACCAAACATGATGGCTTGCAAGTTTTCGGATAATCCTGAGTAAGCGGTTTATGTGGAGCTGTCCCCCTTACAGTAACAGTTACCACAAGGGTAATAGGAGTTATAATAGCCCCTTAATAAGGCCCCCTTTAGGGACAGTTACTGGGTGGGGCCTCTTAGATTCTGGACTTCGGCGTCTGTGATATCTGGCGGCAACAGAAGAAGTAGTCTCAGAGAGCACCTGAAAGCTGCTTCTGTTTTTAGGGTTTAGGGTTTAGGGTGTTGTGATATGGGGTTTTCCCAAAATTAGGGGTACCTTTCTGGGCGTCCCTATAATAAGGACTATAGTATATTGGGATCTATATTGGGGTCCCCCTATTTTGGGAAAGTACCATATTCTTGGCCAAAGCAAACCTAAGTTAAGTAAATCATTTTACCATCTGTAATATTTATGGCTCCCAGATTGTCTTATTCTGACGCGTCCAAACAGTACCAGATTCTGAATGCAGTAATGTCCCTGAAAAAGAAGAATCTTATTCCGACCCCCTCTGCAAAAACGGGTCCAACAGAGACGGTCTTAGTGTCTAGGATTTGGATTCTAAAGAGGGCATTGCCAAGTGTTGTGAAAGCTGAAATACGAGTATATACGCATGGGTGTTTACAATAGCAAGGGTCTCCCTTGTTAAAGCCCTCTACATGCTGTAATTCTATACTCCGTAACTTAGGGACGTCCAAAAAGGGACCCCAACATTTTTGGAAAACCAAATCCTCATAATTATAAGCCACTGTTTCATCCCAGTGTTCATTTGATTTTGCATCGTGTTCCCCATGTGGTTCTCCGCTGTTTATTAGGGTAACAAGGGCTTTGCCGGCATACCTCCTTTGATAGGTAGGGTCGCAGAGCAAACACACCCCCAGCTCATGAATCAGAAGTGTATCGCATTATCATCCAACGACGAAAGCGAAAATTGTCACAAGAGAGCAGGATCACGTCCGTAGATGACCAAATGACCACACTGGCGCAGACGGTCAGTCCTTTTCCGCTCTACATGCCCCTTTTTAACCCTTCCTGTACATGACCGTGCCAGTCCCAAGAAGGTTGAGCCTGCGAAGCTTCCGGGTCTATGCCGGGAGCCTGTACATCAAAGTGTCCTGACCTCGGGACGTTGAGGTGCAAAGGTTTGTGCGCAGCAAGATGATTCAGATGATGGGCGTCTGCCAGTGGTATGTATTTTCGGTGTAAGTTATTCTTGGCAAGATTCTTCGTTGATATGATTACCGTCGTGTGAGGTCACGTGATGAGAGGAGGGGGCAGAACGAAGGCAGGACTGGATAAGGAATAGATAGATGACGAATGCTGGATTCTTAGTGCTTCTCCGTCTGACATTTGAGAGATCAGATAAGGTACATGCACCCGCCTTGACCCATCCAGCTCAAACACACACTTCTAGCCGCTGCTTTGAAACTAGCATATTGCAAACCTTTCCCTAAGCCCTATACACACCATTAACTTCCATGTTCTTTTCCATTCTCCCTATATCCCTATATAACCCCACTCTATTCCTATATAACCTGTCCGGCCCTGCACCCTGAACACTCGGTCGAGGGCTTCTGGGTCTAAGGTTTTAGGCTTCTCAGTTTCAGGGTTGGGTTTTGGGTGCAGGGCAAATGCTAACAGCAAGTCGTGACTCAGCAAATGATGCCCCATTCATTCATGTACCACAGCAATGTCGTCCTGTCATGCCAAAAAAACTGAACTCTATGTTCCTACATCCCCTAATGTAGACCCATGATTAATAAACCCCCTCCTTTCAAGGGCCTTGTTATTAGGATCTCTATTAGAATCCCTATTAACGAGAGGGGGTTTATGAATCAGAGGTCTGGTTAGATGCCCCCCCCCCTCCCGCATAATTAACCGCATAATCGATCCTCTATAAGCCAGCCTCGAAACGCACGTGGGTGGTTGTCAAAATTATGGTCCCTTTTTGGATCCCTATTATAATACGGCACCGAATATTTTGGGGTACCCAAAAAGGGACCATAATGTTGACAGTCACCCACGCATGCGGCCGACTCTAAGCCCTAAGGTCCTGGCTGGTCTGTGGATCCTGGTCGCCCGGGGTGCGACGCAGCTGCAAAATGCAAGCGTGTTTTAAGCTCATTTTTTTGGGGGGAGGGGGTGTGATTATTCTTCCTGTTTTTCGTGGTTCCCCTAAACACTTTTGCCTCTCCAGGCAGAGGGAGTGTCGGACATGTAGCTTGCCTGATGTGCTGCTTTTACAAACACGCAGGTGCTGGGGTAGCGTGTTCCCGCTGTTTTGTTAGTGCAGCTTCTCTAGGGGGAATACGCTACCTAGCAGGGTTGGTGTCAACAGCTTACCTCATGTCTTCCCCTCCCGCTCTCTTAGGCCTCAAACCTCCTTTCCTTTCTGTCATTGCTTTTCTGATTTACAAGGCGTAGGCTTGAGCAGAATAACCCAACAAGGAGTAAATCAGTCCGAGAGCAGGTATCAAGTATAGACAGTATAGACTTCAAGCCCTGGAGGCAAAGAACCCAAAGCCCTAAACCCTAACGCTTGCGTATGGGTTCTTAGTAGGCGATATGGGTTATATAAAACGGGGATTATACAAGGATCATATTCCCTTAATCCCTACTAAGAAGCAGGAAGCCCAAGCGACCAAGGATTCGTTTGCAGAACGAGTCGCTGGCCCTCGTGGGAGGAGACGGCTTAGGGCAGCAGAAAGAAATCGAAAGAGCACACTCATCTCTGCAACTCTGAACGGCTAGCTATAAACTTGAAGGCAGTTGTCAGCATGTCCCCTAAATCCGCCCAAACCCTATCCTCAAGGGCACTTAGGGCTCTGGGGACATAGTCCCCCTGAAGTAGAATCTTCTCAAACTCTATAATTCCTAAACTCAGAAACTTCAGCTGCCCCAACTTACGAGGCGCTGATGCTTGTCAATCTCAATGCCGATGGTCTGCTTCCCCACAGCCATGTGAGCAATAGTCTAAACTCCTTAATGGGGTTATATAGGGGACTACTATAGGGGTTCTTAAGGGGGATACTAGGAGTTTAGACCTGGGCACATGTATATAAAGATTCTACACCCCCAGGCCCTTTCAAGGCCTTTTAGGGAGCCTCTCCCAGCACCTTTCCAGCAGCAGCCTCAGCATCGAAAATCTCAAGCAAGGCTTTCAGCAAGAACTTCCTTCCAGCCGGCAAACTTACTTTCTGCCTAACATCAATAGCGCCAGGGTGTGCTTGTGGAAATATAACTGAGTTTTTTGACCTAGATGGACCTGACTGAGCGTAGCACCCCACACCTTGCGTACTGACTCGGTAGCAGTTGGATAATATTTATCATACAGTTATATACGGCCTTTGATATGATCCCTAGTATAGACTGATACAGGATGGAATTCTGAACGAACCTTTTTGACTTCCTCAGACTGCGCGGTGTGGATGAAGGTGCCAGACGGCGTGCTGCACAGCATGATCCACCTAAAGCGAATTTGGGGTTTAGGGTCTTGGGCTTAGGGTATCTGTGGCTTGGCCATCGCTGGCTTCAGCGCACATTGTTCCGGCGACGCGCGATTTTATAATTGCGGCTGAACCCTAGTTCCTAAACCCTATAAATCTTCAGCCTAAAGCCCTACACCTTGAACCCTGCATCCCAAACCCTATAGATTTTAAGTCCCAAGCCCTAGATCCTAAACCCTATAATTCGTAAGTCCCAAATCCTAAACCCTAAATCCTGAACCCCATAAATCTTAAGCCCAAAACGACAAAAAAAAACGAAGTGTCAGGATCCCGGAGCTGCTCAAGGCTGGGAGTGTGGCCCGTACTCTATGGGCCATTTACGGTTTAGGGGGTTTAGGGTTTAAGGTTTAGGGATTTAGGGTTTAGGGTATTGGCATTGGGGATACACAGGGGTTATATAGGGGCTATACTGGGGATATATAGTGGTTACACAGGGGTTCTATTGCAGATAATGGAAAAGAAAATGGAAACTATTACATTATACTAGGGTATATATAGCGTTGTATAGGTATGGGTTTAAACTTCTGGGGGGGGGGCCCTAACTGCTGCCTTGGTCTTCCTAAGGGCTGTAGGGTTTAGGGGCTTAGGGGTTTGGGTTTACCATAAGAATTCATAAGAAGACGAGCTGTTCCGCACTCGGAGCAGCACATGGGTGGCTGCCAAGTTTTGGTGTACTGTTAGTATACGCTAGACTCCGAAACAGGCAGTATTCTATGCTCGCAGCCTCCCGACTGCAGGGTACCGTAGTAAGAGTCAAGTTAGCTGCGATTCGCAAAACGTACGGCAATGTTGACAACTGGCCACATGCATGTGCTGGTGGGTTGGCCTAGATTGTACGCTTGTTATTTGTGGTTGGAATCAGACACAGACCGCAAGACCTGACGGAGACAGCGATAGGGATCATGCAGTCGTCATGAATTAGTAGGGTTCTTGCTGCGAGGAGCACAATCACGAACACGAACTAACCTTGGGGGGCGCGGCTTCAAAGGTCTACACTGTGAGAGGCGTCTTCAGAGTTAATTAACCCTTACCACATTTGACGGACTCCCCGTACAGAAGCAAGAAACGTTCTATATGGTAGGTTGTCAAGAGTATGACCTTTTTGGGGGGTCTCGATTATAGCACCCTAGTACAGAGAAGCCCCCTAGCTCTTCTAAACAGACCCTGACAGCTTGATATGAGTTACCGACTTAATTTAGGTTGTGGGGGACCTATTAAGGGATATATTACAGATTTAGTCCAGGGCTCATATATGAAACTTGGACCCCACGTTGCGACAGGCCGTCAAAGGATAGTCTGTCGCGGCCTGAGAAGTGCACAGATACTGCTAACCCCAATGAGGGTTTAGGATTTAGGGTATAGGGTTCAGGGCTTAGAGATAACAACCGCAGTCCTTCCCAATTTTCACCTACTTACTAAGTCCCCATGACCCTCCGAAGGGGGCGGGGGAGCTCCAAAACTTCGAGGTCGCGTTGAGGCTTTGAGCAGGTTATGAAAGGCTTTAAGTTAAAGAGCTCAGGGTTTAGGATTCCTGAAGCTTTGATACAACATATTATGATACACCGTAAAATACCCTAATATACTAAAAAGGACCATAATATACCACAATATACTATAATACACCCCCCGAACCCCTAAGAAGCCCCTCTTATGGTATTTTGAGGTATGGGACTGGACGGACACCCATTTTTTGAAAGACCCATGTCTGGCCACTGTCAGCAGTAAGTTTGCAACGGGGCGGCTAAGGTTGGGCAAAAGGTTCCTGCATGGAGCAAGGACCCAAAACCCGGTTTAGGGTTCAGGGTTTAGAGTGTAGGGTTTAAGGCTTCCCTACACCCTAGACCCTAAAGGTTAATTCGGGTTTTATGTTTGCCCAAACCCTAAACCCCAAACCCTAAATGTTTGGGGTTTAAGGTTTAGGCCAAGCATCTAAAGCCGCAAGCCCTTAAAGTGAAACGCGCAAAAGCTGAGAAGTCCTGGCCGGGCAGGCCAAAAATCAGTATCATGGTATATTATGATCCATTTCAGTATATTATGGTATATCATGCTTCATTATAGTATGGTATTTCATGTTTTGTCATGGTATCTTATAGTATATGATAGTATAATATATTATGGCATACTATGGTATATGATAGTATATTGTTCTATATTATATATGATGGTTACAGGGTTCTAATTTTGGGAGGGTTGGGGTGACCAAAATTCCCATGTTATGACATGCATACCCACGCATACCCCTACATATCTCCAGTTTCCATGTCATTTTCCACGGTCTTTTCCACCTGATTTTCCATTGCTGGAGCATTATCCTCCAAAGATCCTAAACCCTAAACCCTACACCCTAAAACCCCAAATCTTAAACCGTCTAAACCCTAAACCCTCAATCGCTCCAAAGGATGGGTGAGCTTTGCATGGCCTTGCTGCCGTTGACGATCCTGTCGGCCCTGTGCCGTACCCAGCGGTTTCCCAAAGAGTCGGTAGGTATATATATGAGCTGTAGTCTCAACCCCTTAAAGAGGGTTATGTAGCGGATTATGTGTATGTAGGGGACTACTATAAGGCTTATACGGTGACATTTTTTAAATAAGTGGAGGGCGGCCAACCCCAATGTACCACGGAGGTAGTATAAATCATCTATTTAGATCCGGAGGTTTTCCTGTTTAGATTCAATTCCGGATGTTTCAATCGTGGGCGTACGGACGCCATGCTATGCAGATGTAGTATAATATACCTGTTCGGTTGTTTACGTGTCCGGATGTTTCAATAGCGTCGCCGTACTATCAGTTTAGACTATAGCTTGTATGTTGCCAAAGGGTCCGCATAGGTATTTAGAGGGTCTAGGGATAATAAAGGGGTACGGGTATTAAGGAGGGGTTCTAAGGAGAATAAAAGTGTTCGGGGGTTATATATGGCTAAAGGGATCATATCAGTATATAGTATATACTCCGGGCCTACAATCATTTCCGTATCATTGCTTGGGGGCCCAAGTATATACGATGTGGCAACAAGACCTTTTGGGTGTAGCGTTCAGTGTATACGGCTCAGCCAAGATATTGCCCGTGGGGTTACTGCGACTAAGTTGAGTATATTGCTTTTCAACAGATACTCCCACCAAAAAAAGAGATCAGAACTATGAAGTTATAAAGTTATAATGGTGCGCCTTGCGCGCTGAGGCTTTAGGGCTCATAAGGGGCAAGACATGTGGTTGTCGAAGCTGTGGTCTCCATTTGGAGTGTGCCCCTTGTAATGCGGCCCCCATGTAGGGTACTCAGAAAGGGGTCACGATTTTGGCAAACCTACTAACGATGTATAAAAAGCTTATGATTCAAGGTCTTGATTGATTTCTGCTATTGGTTGTTTCAAACTGATGTTTTCATGGTGTGGCTGTCGTTGTTTTTTTCTCGTATGCTTGCGTTCGTTCACGTGTTTGAAAAGCATTACCTGTTTTCACGTCTGCTGCCGTTTCTGTCGTAGCTACTCCTGGCTTGCCCAGCAGGACTTCTAGCATCCCGTGTCCAAGTCGTGAAGCTGTGGCAACCCATGCTGTTCTTCGTCCTTCTGCTTGCTTGGTAATGTAGACCCGTGATTGATAAATCCCCTCTCCTTTTAATAGGGATGATGATAGGGGATCCTCACATTAAGGCTCCTAAAGGAGAGGGCTTATGAATCACGGGTCTACATTATGTTTGTCTATTTGTCAGCACACTTGCATGTTCTTCGGTTCGCCTCTCAAAAGTGAGAAGAGTAGCTGTGAATCGTCAACCCGAAGCAGGTTAGGGTCTAGGGTTTAGTTTTGAGGGGTTTAAGGTTTAGGGTCCTCCGCCAAAAGAAAGCGAATCTGTGGGCTTCCGACACTCCACATACAAGAATTATTCGTATGGGCCTGTCACCCCACACACCCGCATGACACTTATGTAAGCAAGCCCAAAGCATAATTACGACCCATGGTGCTGAGACCCAAAGTCGGAGGTGTAGAAGTTATTGCAGGCAGATGTTTAGCTTATTGGGGTTAGTAGGGGATAAGGGCACACAATCCCTATGTAACATATTCCCTTATTCCCTACTAGCCCCCAGCAAGTTTAGGGAACATGTACCGCATCCCCTGCTTGGGAGTAGGAGTACTTTAAACCCAAACCCTTGAGCGTGCCCCTGATCAGAAGGCTTACACGGAGGGTCAGGGGGACTTAGTAAGTAGGTTAGTAAGCCAAATAACCCATATAGTAACCCTATGCATCCGCCTTATTAACCTACTTACTAAGCCCCCCTGACCCTAAACCCTAAACAAGATAGTAGTTTCCATTTTCTTTTCCATTATCCCTATATAACCCCCATATATTACTAAGCCCCCTGATCAGAAGGCTTAGGGCGGAAGATCGCAGGGGCCCAGCCCGTCTATACCAAACCGGGGCCTTGCGATCAAACTCGGAATGGGGGAAGTAAAGGGTATAGTCCCCCTTAAGTAGCTAGAATATGCTAGAATATTGGGGGTTATATTGGGGTTAAATGGGGATAATGGAAAAGAACATGGAAACTACTATTTAGGGTTTAGGGTTAATAGTCCCCCTTAAGTATCCTTAAGTAGATTGAATATGGCCTTGGGTAAATTATAATAAGATCCCC
>CAJNIZ010004836.1:0-13962 GCA_905231905.1 Symbiodinium pilosum | reverse complement strand
AGAGTACCGTTTTTCGATAGGTTCAACCAGATAGCGCAAGGCTGCGCGTAGATTTGGGGCCAAGAAGAGTTACAGTCCCCCTTAAGTAGATAGAATATGGCTTTGGGTAAATTATAATAAGATCCCCATACACCCCATATTCTATCTACTACAGGGGGATTCTATATATATATATATATGTATATATATGGGCTATTATAGGGATCCACGCCCTGACTTCCCAGCATCTTATTCCATGCAAAATCCCAGACCCTAAACTCTCAAATCCCTCAACTCTATAAACCCCAAGCCCCAATCTTCTCCTAGGGCTCCGGGTCTATATGTAACACCTGCATTGAATACCAAAGTCGTTAGAGAAAAACAGTATTGGGCTCTTGGGGCCTTACCTACACCTCTTAAACCCTAAGCCCTAAGGCCCTATCCTGCTCAGGCTCATGAGGTCATTCCCAGGCCTTTGCGTGGTGCTGTTTTTCAGCCTCTACGGCGTTATCGTGGTGGTTTGGCTGCTGGTAGCCAGGGCCTAAGGCTTGGAAGCTACACATAAGAAGGAGAAATTGCAATACTGCTAAGCCAAGGGGCAAAGCTAGCGTGACTTCAGGGGTACCATAGTATTGTAACTGCCCAGGTTTATGTATACATGGTCACGCAGAATTGCGTCCATCAATGGTCCTTCTAAGTATTCTACGTCCCTAGGTCTGAGCTTTAGTAAGCCTTGGACAACGCCATAAGCCCTAAAGCTCATAAATCCGACACCCTATGCCATAAACCCCCTCAGAGCGCTTGAACCCCAAACCGCTCTCGCTACATCAGGTCAAAAATCTAGAGGATCTCTGGGAGTTTGGACTCAGCTCCTTCGCTGCCTATAGCCGCGCACCCGGAGGGGCAACGTCGAGCCTACAGGTGTCCTAGGTCTGACAAACCTTCAAGCCCTAAACGCTACAGCCTACAGCCAGACCCCTCACACGCAAATGCGCAAATCCCATTTTTTGCCTTGCTGCTGAAAATGTCATTGCCGACTTCGTGCCCGGTAGCGATAGCGGCAACAATGGCAGAGGTGGTGTTTATGATGGTGGTGATGACGAAGAAGGAACCCATCCTCTAGCAGTAACCGCAAGCGATAACTGAAGGGGTTTACATGGGCTTACTACTATAATTAATTGCTTGCATTTGAGATCCAGTACGCCGTTGAGAATCGGAACCCAGAAGAGGTACAAGTGATCGTGCAGATTTCAGCAAGCCTTAAACGCTAAACCCCAAATCCTGTTTGGTAATCAGAACAGAAGCTGAAGCAAAGGAGAACAACACAGCAGGCCGAAACAAACGACAAGAGCAAAGCAGCAACTGGGTTGCTGTTAAGGAACCTAACTTGAGTTACCACAATATGGGTATGTAGTAAATGATATGGTTTCCTTATTATAGTACCTGAACTTAAGTTCCCTGACAGCAACCCAGGCTATGAGGATGGTAGTCACGCTAGAAGTAGCACACAAGGTGATATAAGGTGATGGCAACATATACTGTCACATATGTCATGGTAATCAAAGCGGCAGTAGAGCAAATAATCAGAAGTCACCAGGACAAGCAAAAGACCGCGCCAAATCCTCTAAAACGCAAGCCCGAAGCCCTGAATCCCTTGAGCGTACTACCCAAAACTTGAAACTTCCAGTCCCTAAACCCTAAAATCTAGACCCAAAACCGTGGCAGGTTCAGTTGGCTTTATCCTGGTGATGTTCCTGTATCTCGGCTCACATCAGCTCATCACTGAAGTCAGACCTGCCATGGGTGGAGCGAAACGGTGACCCATTTGGGTTTAGGGTTTAGGGTTTAGGGTTATGTTGAGTTTACATGGGGATAATGGAAAATTAAGATGGAAACTACTGTTTAGGGTTTAGGGGTTCAGGGGTCATATTGGGGATCATCGGGTTATATGAGGATAAAGGGAAAGGAAATGGAAGATACTATAATGGGTTATATTTGGTTTAGGGTTTGCGGTTTAGAGTTTAGGTTTTCGTACCCTCCTTGGATGCCTCATATCTCAGGAGTCTGGAATGTTGGAGGCCCTATGTGATCTCTTCTACCAACAGTGTCACGGCTTTTTTGCTAGGTTATTTTTGATGCACATTAAATTGAGTGTCGAGAGGTCATGTAATTGTAAATGGTGGAAAAGACTATAGAACGGAGAGTGGAG
The DNA here is from genome assembly GCA_905231905.1 of Symbiodinium pilosum. Lineage (NCBI taxonomy): Eukaryota > Dinophyceae > Suessiales > Symbiodiniaceae > Symbiodinium > Symbiodinium pilosum. The sequence goes on along the minus strand of CAJNIZ010004836.1, from coordinate 11,774 downwards.
GCTGCATGAGCCTCATGCAGGAACGATGTGTTGCTTTGAATGTTGTGGGCACTAAGCATCAGCCCTGACATAGCACAATCGAAGGTGCCTCATGTAGTCAACATATGAGGGATCTTACGATTTTTGCCCCAGAGCTTCTTCAAGCGCCAGTACACAGTGCGCAGCCCAAGTACTGCAAGACTTGTTTGCATCGACGGTGTCCATGTTGTGGTGTAGTAGCAATAGCAATGACAATACCAGAAATAATAATCACAATAACAGCAATAAGATATAACACCTTATACTCAAAATAGTAACCGTATGATTTAATGTTGTAATGGTACATAGTGTTAGTAGCAATCGTAAAAAGTAGCCATAATAGTAACAATGGGCACACCGCACGTAGCATTCTCCTTGTTATTCGGGGCTTGCGATGCAAGAACTCGTTGCTCAAGGCAGGAGTTCAGGTTCCGAAGCTATTTAGGCAATTAAGGGGAGATATAGAGGCATGTAGGGGAATTATGGAGAATCACCTCTAAAGGGGATATACAAGGGAATTATGGAGAATCAACCGGGAAAATTTGGACAATTACATGGAAAGTGGGAGCCATTTAGGCTCAATGCCTCATTCCGCGCAGCCAGACTCGACTTCCGTTTGCCATCGGCATGTCATGCGCAGATGTAGAAGCGATCAGCATGGAAAGCACGGAGACCACTGAGGTTACAGGGACAGTTCGCAGCATGCCAACCACAGATGCTTACCTTGCATAGCTTAAGCCCCGGGCTTTCAATGGCTCATAGTAGGTATTTAGGGTTGAGGGGCTTGTAGGTGCCATTTATAGGGCTTGAGGCCCACAATGAGTTGTTGGCTTTTGGATTCAGAGCTATGGGATAAGAATGGAACTTCATTTGCTTATTGCGGCTTCCCATTTCGAAGGGTGGCGTGTGGTCTAGGCTTTATACACATTTTGAGCTTGTCTAAAGTAGGCCATGGTCGAAGTGGTTTTCTGCCTTCTTATACTGGAGCCCAGAGTGCAATAGGGAACATGATATTATATCCCAGTAAGTAAACGCTACCCTAGCGATAAACTTTTCAGTCCCCTATATACCCCCATTATATGTCTCTTTCTATAGGGGATTCTCCATAATTCCCTACATACCATGTATATTCCAACTCATGTTCGATGTGGTTTTCATCTGATTCGCCGGTATTCGTGGAAGAGCTTGATGTTGGGCCCGCATAAAGAAAAATGAGGAAAACCGTAGCAATATCACTTAAAGGCAACAAATAACATTTCTAATCAACATCATGCTCGTACTGAATAATCGAACTAGCTTAGGGCACCGAATTCCCCTCACCCAGGCCCTCAATCTGTAAAGTTAAAATCGGCATGCCCAAACTCCCATCTTGAGAAAAACACCCTAAACCCTAAATTGAAGAAGGAAGGACTCCAAGAATCCACATATGATCCCTACGTGTGCCTAGGGTCCCTTGGGCCTAGAGCTACCTGACCTCAAAATCTTCAACCCCAGCAGAAACCCTAGCTCTAAGCAATCTTAAAACCCGAAACCCCACACTTTGAATCCTTGAGCTTCAAACCCTAAACCCGAAACCCTAAACCCTAAACCCTAAACCCTGACTAGGAGGTTCTAGCCTTCCCCTTCCCAGCAACCCTACATAGTGGTTTCCATTTTCGTTTCCATGATTAGGGTTTAGGGTTTAGGGTTTCCATTTTTGTTTCCATCATCCTTATAAAATCCCTATGTAACCCCTAAACCCTAAACCCGACATAGTAGTTTCCATGTTCTTTTCCATTTCCCCTATCAAACCCCTATATGACCCCTAAACCCTAAACCCTATTAAGAAGTATCCCTATAAAAACCCCTATATAACCCCTAAACGCTAAACCCTATTACGAAGTCGAGGATGAAAGTTTGCGCTACATGGAACTAGAGCTTGCGAACTCAGCCTACGACAACCATCTGCTTTGTTGCATCAGGCCTCAGTTCATTGTTTTAGGGGTTTAGGGTTTAGGTTTGTGGATGTTTACCCTAAACCCTAAACCCTATAGCGAAGCCATTGAATGCCCCAAGGCCTTCTTAAGGTTCAGTTATAGAAATGTCACCGCATGTGTATGTATATGTGTTTGAAGAGGGCTCAAGGTTTTGTGTATATATCAAGTCTACAGGTTTAGATATGCTCGCCCCTACACCTCCATGATTTATCAACACGTGCTCAATTTCCTGAGCAAGGATCCCGTGTGATCCGCTGAAAAACCCAAATGCAGGGGGTCAAAAAGATCAGTCGTCGCTTCTTTGGGAAGGGGAAATGTCCATGTCTCTCTTGGGTTTAGGGTTTAGGAGCGCCCTAAACCCAAAAACCCTAAACCCTACTACCTCCTGTAGTTTCCAAGTTCGTTTCCAGCATCTCTATATATCCCTCATATATCCCCTTAAACCCCTATAAACCCTAACTCACAGGTCTGGCATGCCGGGGTCCAAGTTGCGGCCCTGGGGGCTCTTAGTGGCCAACTTCATCGTACAGTATCCTGGCTGACCTTACCGGTGCTTAAGGGGGATGGGGGAGTGAATATAAGGTCTATAGAGTTAGAGGGGTTCAGGGCTTCAATACGCCAATTACCTTTAGTCTTATGGCTTTTACCGCTATACCTGCAATTACAAATAAGCGGTAGGTACTCAGGGATACAGGTCCATCCACATCATCCACAATCCATGTAGTAACGCAGTAGCCTCGACTCTACGCCCCGGCAAGAAGCAAGGTATGTGGTGGTCTACCTGCTTTGGCAGAAATTAGGAAGTGCCAGATCCGAGACAGAAGCTGGGTTGCTGTTAAGGAACTTAATTTAAGGTATTCTTTTGGGAACGCCATCTTAATTATTATATACATATATACCTAACATGGTAACTTAAACTGAATTATTGGAAAAACCCATATTAATTACTATATATTCCCAATATGGTAACATAATTTAAATTCCTTAACAGCAACCCAGGAAGTTGAGCTCTTCGGGGCGGAGTCTCATCAGGGCCTGTGCTATCAGCGGGAAGAGGACAAGACTTGGTACTTTGGTCGCGGAAGCTACAGCTGTGCGCAGGATGAAGTGGCTCTTTTCCAGAAGTTCGAAACGCTGGACCTGGATAAGGATGGGTTTTGGACATACCAAGAGGCTAGACAGCTGGAGGCTCAGTTCTTGGAAGACACAGGGAGGCATGTGGACATGGGGGAGGTTTACCAGAATGTGTTCAAACAGATCAAGCGCTATGCACATCAACAAGTGCTGCCTTGTGAAATCGGCGATGAAGTCGAGGCATTTCATCGTAAGGGCACTGCTGAGGTGGGGGGTCAGATCGGGCATTGGACTACGGTGAAAGTGCTATTCATTAACAGCGACGTCAGCGATGATGCCAATACTGGGGTCTGGGTAAAGGGTCTCGAAGGCGAAGACACTGGGAAAAAGTGGTGGCAGTCCAAAAATTCCCTCCGAAAAACCGAGCAAGATTCAACCCTGTCCTGCAGCGTGCCTACTTGCATTAACACGGACAACGGTGCCATGAGCATGGAGCATCTCGCTTGCAATGACTACAAGGCTCTAGATGACATTTGCACGGCGGAGAATTATGCCAACACTGACGGAAACGGCTTCAAACTTCGTGAAATGTGTTGCCTCTGTGGCGGCGGATCCACCAGCGTGGGTTTGACTGGAATATCCCATTTGCCGGTGAACTTGTCCATGCAGGCTGTGATTGACCTCACTGAGTACAGCCATTGCTTGGTAAACTCCACGGACATCCGCAACCAGGAGGAGTGCATTCAAAATTACACCTATCTGCCAGAGCAAGTTTATCAAAGCCAGCTACAGACATTCACCAACCTCTGCATGTTGCCCGACCCTGGTCTCTGCGCCAACCTGGCATCGAAAGACCTTCTCCCGGAGCTGGGCTTCACGGTCGAGCATGCGATACCCATGTTCCTGAAGATTACAGGCTTTGCAAGCTTAGAAGAGCTGCGCCCGCAGGACTTCCACGACCTTCATGGCTCTTGTTATGATGTAGGATTGGTATTGTGGCTGGCCTCTCTTCTTTGTTTTTGAAAAATCTGCAAAGGTCCCATCAAAGCTTATGTTGCCCCGAAATTGATTCCCCTCGCCCAGTAATCCCTATGCAAGTAGCAGCGTCTGTCACAATTCCGATGACGGTTTCCCCCTCATGCGGCAGGAGATTTGCACGAGGATAGTCAAGAAAGTGTGCCCGTCCATCTTCGCAGTCGGGTCAAGCTTGTTTCTAGGCTGCTGTTACAAAACTTAAATTAAGTTACCATAATGGGTGTATATATATATATATAAAAGCAGAGGGTTTCCCCAATATAGTAATTTAGATTAAGTTACCATAATGGGTGTGTGTATATATATACGTTTACATATATACATATATATATATATGTAGTAAATACTAGGGTTTCCCAAATATAGTCATTTAGATCAAGTTACCGTATGTATATACATACATAATGTCTATATAGTAAATAATCGGGTTTCTCCAATATAGTAACTTGAAAAAGGTTCCTTAGCAGCAACCCAGGTTCACGGAGCGCAGGAAGAGTATCTGCGGGGACCAGATGTTTCAGGTGGGATAACTATGTACCCTTTTAAGGGGGTATGTAGGGACATATAAGGATATTTAGGGTTTAGGGTTTAGGGTCCAAGTACCCAATAATTAGGGACCTTGGGTTTAGGGTAGTAGCAAGTATAGTACAGGTTTTTGGGTAAGTATATGCTTATTTGGTACTTGGACCCTTAAAGTCCTTAAAGGGGGTTACTAAGCGGATGATATAAGGGATTATCTTAGGGTTTATTAAGGGGGATACTAGGAGTTGAGACTACAGCTCAAATTAGGGTTCAGGGTTTAGGGCGGCACTACCCTTCCGATGTGCACAGGTTGACGACGAGGGGACAGGGAAAAACCTCGCCTACCAGAAACTAGGTGACTGAACATTTTTAGGGCTTAGGGTTTCTATCATTTGGGCTGATTTGCGGCTAGGAATGAAAAGCATTTGGTTTTTCAACATATCGAATTGTGGAGGATGCTGCCTATCAATGTTGCTCACCTAAGTCCCTATATAAAATTATGCTATCTATAACCCAAGGGCCTACTATATGGGTACCTGGGCTTCTAGGGTAACCCAAACCACAACCCAGGAAAAGCATCGAGTACAACGATCCTGCCTTCGGGCTGACGACCGTGGAATTTGACTTTCGATGCCTTGGGTACGACCTAGACCTCCTCATAGCGTAAGTTTTAGGCTTCAGGGTTTAGAGTGTACGTTTTAGGGTTTCGGGTTACCTCTTATTGTGATGTTCATGTGTTTCTAGGCATTTTGTTAAGCTTGCAGCTTCATATGCATGGAATTCGAGAACAGGGACTGCATAATTTGGAGGTCTAGGTACACTTTTCTGTTTTTGTTGCGGCGGGTTAGGGTAGGCATTGTTGATCATTTGGCTGACAAGAAAGGGAGGCTCCGTACATCCTAGACTCTAAACTTTCGGATTTACAAGTGCGCCATACCTTTTGTAAACAGCACCTGGGGTTTTCCTGAACGCTGGGGGCCTTAAGAAACCCTACAGACATAGGGGGATCAGAAGGATGAGATTACACGGGCCCGGACACCTTCAGGGATGCAGTAGGGCTTGTTTTGAGATTCAATATGCACCCTCCCCCAAAGCAACGTACAAGCCCGAACAAAAACCTGTAGAGACTGCTGACCCCTGACAAAGCGGGCTGTGTGGATTTTGTATATGAGTTCGAAGGAGGTTATTCTGCAATCCAGGTGATGTTCTTGCTGCTCATTACGCTCCTTTGGGGGCTTGCAGCTGTTGAGGCCACGTCTCTTCGTACGTTTTGATGGTTGGATTTGTTCTTTACGGTTGAGGAGCTAGGTTTTTAAGCTTGAGGATGATAAGCTATACGCTCCAAGTCTACTCCCAAAAGCGGCCCCCTGCCAACAAAGAGAGAAGGGATCCAAAAGTGATGTCACAAGCAGTAAAGGATGCCATGCTGTTCTCTTTTTTGGGACAGGGGGTGGGGAGTCCTATCCATCCCTAAAACCTAAAGCCTAAACCCTAAATCCTGATGAGGAGTACCGCATCATCATCGTTTGGTGGAATGTTCTCGTTTCCTTGCCTACGGTGGCAGAGAAGGAGCCGTGCCTCGCGAACAAAATCGCAGACGAGGAGAGCCATTTGGGGGTTTCCCAAACACCGGGTATCTTTGTAAGGATTCCCATAAGAAGGATTAGAGCACTTTGGGGTTCTTATTGGGGGTACCCTTGTTGAAGGAAATTACCATATTCTACCAGCACCATGTTTTACTCATATTGTCGCTACTGCCACCGCTACTATTTTCCCAGCCTCCAAGTTGGGTTGTCAGATCTTAAGGACAATTGCCGGGATGCACCTTGCCCATCCGCCGGGCCGGTCAGTCCCGTCAGTAGGCAGTACAGTTAACAGAGGGCAACTTAGAGGAGAGGAAAAACGAGAGACAACAGTACAGGAAAAGGGACACAAAAAGGGACAGACAGCACGGCAGAACCACAGAACAGACAGGAGGACAAAAAAGTGAATGGATCAGAGGACGGCAGAAGAACAGGCCAGACAGGAGAACAAAAAAGAGAACAGATCAGAAATCGGCAGAAGAACAGAACGGAAAGGACAAAAAGGGAGAGCAGATCAGAGAACAGAAAAGAGAACAAATGGTGTGACAGGAAAGAGGACTGAAGAACGGCGTCCAAAGAGCAGCCAGTGGGCCTCCGAGTGCACCGCAAGAATCTATCTTGGCTCCACCGCAAGAATCTATGCTGGCGCCTACTAAAAGCAGCCAGCAGAGGTCCCAGCCTCCAAGTCCAAGTCCACCGCAAGAATCTACGTGGGCGCCCACAAAAACTCTGAGTGCACTGCAAGAATCTATGTTGGTGCCCAGAAAAAGCAGCCAGTGGAGGTCCCAGGCCCCCGAGTGCACCGAAATAATCTTGGTGCCCCAAGAGCAGCCAGCGGGGGTCCCAGGCCTCTGAGTGCACCGCAAGAATCCATGTTGGCGCCCATAAATCAAGATTATTTGTCAGGAACCTGTATGGCAAATCACGGTAGCAAACGACCTCTCCAGGACCTCTCCAAGACCTTTGCGGGACCTCTCCATGTATTCTCAATCACCTTACCCAATCTCTCTAAAACAAATCAGAACTTCTCCTGTATTGTAGATATGTAAGGCCTCAGCGTTCTTGCAAGTCACTATTTTCCAACAAGTCTATGGCAACCATCTAGCATCCAGAACAGATCCATAACCTTGAAATCATGTTCAGGTTCTCCTCTCTTAACAAAACAAAACTCTTGCCCATTCATGCAACGGTCCTGCTGCTTCGTCATGCTACACAGTCTTCAAACCATCCCCCAACCACTACAGCAATTCTAGAGATTTCTAGACAGCCTTTGAAGGACTTGAACGGCTCTCTCTAGGACCTTTTCAGCACCTCTCTAGCACCTGTGAAAAGACTTCTTTCAATGACGTCTCAAGGGCCATTCAAGGACTTCTAAATACAATTTTGCAAGCATTTACCAGATCTTTGCAAACAGTTCAGGATTTGAGGACTGAACCAACGAAACTTTTTTCACTGTCCTCAACACTCGCCTAGATGATTATCGGCCGTGAACTCTCCATCCTTGCTTCTCGGTGCATAGAAAGCGCATTTTATTGAGGTTTTCTGCGCCGCACCAGTAAAACCCCTACAGGACAGGACCTCACCAGTACCTCTCCAGGATCTCTCCAACACCTCTCCAGCACTTCTCAAGGACCCGAAAAAGTGGCCTGTCAAGACCCATTCAGAAGTTCCAAATACCATTTGGCAATTATTTGCAACATGTTTGCGTACGTTTCGGGACTTCAGCATTAAACCAGAAGAAACATTAAATCTTGCTGAGCCCGGAATTTTTCGAAATTTTTAAGGTCTAAACACACGCCTAGATGACTATCGGCCGTTAACTTTCCATCCTAGCCTTTTGTGCATAGAAAGCGCATTTCATTGAGGTTTTCTCCGCCCACCAGTAAAACCTGTATAGGACCTCTCAATAACCTTTCCAGCACCTTTCAAGAATTTCTCCGGACATTTGAATAGCATTTGAGAGTTCGATTTTTTCAGAACAAACCGCAATAATCGCATTTCACAAAATCACCATGTTGAACAGCAAGACAGTGTTATTGCTATCACTAGTATTGTGGGGCTTCACCGTGGCAATCCCTAAGCCCTAAACCCCAAATTGTGGGGTTTCAGCGTGGCAATCATCGACCAGTGCTTGAAAGTAAACCGAAACACTTCTGCCAGTAGACATAGCCATCCTTGCCTGTTTCTGAACCTCCAACCCCTGTTCCTGAATTCCTAGGGTTTAGAGTTTTAGGGTTCAGGGGTTTAGGGCTTAGGCGTTTATAGGCTTTAATTCAGCCCTGAACCCGCAAACCCTTAGTTTCCCCACCCCCTCTCAAAAAATCCTTGAAGGAAGAAAGCAGCCTTGAAGTTCGTGGACTTCACCGTCGAAGTCGCTGGCTCATCGTCGCCTGCAACCTCCTTCCCAGAAGTATACTTCAGAACTTGATCTTTGTGGTGGGGGGGTATCTGAAATCCGGGGTGTGTAGGGGAACCCTTGAACTACCAGGTAGAACAAGCAAATGGGGTTTTAGACAGGGTTTAGGTTTCAGGGTTTCGGGCGAGCGGGTACATGGGGTTTTAGGCAAGGGTTTAGGCTTCAGGGTTGGGAGTTGCGAGTCTCTTCTACAACTTCCCTTCTACGTTGTAGTCAAACTGCTGCCAGCAGTAAAGGCACGTCCGGTGTGAGACCTGCAAACTACAAGCCCTAAACCTGAAAACGCCAAGCCACTGAAATCCTACAGCCTCTAAACTCCAAACACTTGAAGTTGAACAAGCAGATCTTCTTTCATGCTTTCCAATGACCCCAAACCCAGACCATGAGGCTCGGCCCTGTCTTTTCAAATAGTCAGGTGGGTATCCAATACCTTCTCTCCGTCAACAATATTTCCGACCTGATTCTGCAGCCGGGCTGGTTTTCAGGGGTTAGGGCCTTCAGGGCTTGGGTTTTTACATGTAGGCCCAATCACGTATAGTCTTTAGGGGCTTTACCTACCCACAAGGGGGGAATCACTATCAGATTGCACAGTGCCTTGTAACCCGAGTCATCCCCTTTGATGCTTCAAAACTTCCTATATGAGGAACAGTCCAACCTCCTTAAAGGGGGTTATATAGGGGAGTGTTATGGGGATTGCTAAGAGGGATACTAGGAGTTGATACTGCAGCTGATATAGGGTTTAGGGTTTAGGGTTGGTGCTTCCTGGATTGGCCTTTGAGATATGTAAATATGTTCCCTGTTTGGTTTCATAAGGACTCTGTTTACTCGTCTTTTCAAAGGGTTCCACAGGCCAACCAAGCGTCTATACTTCTTAGAAAGCATTCCCTGCACCCCAGAAATGTGTACAATTCTGTCATTATTGACTCATTTTTCGGGGCTGGCCATTATTTACCTTCTTCTGAAGTTCAGGTAGAAACTTCCAGATCTCCGCTTGCTATGCTAAACCTTGGCCCCCAAAAGTCAAACTCCCCAGAAAGCCCATACTTTTCCTAGGAGCCTTGGGGTAAACCGCGATCAAAAACCTTCAACGCTAATCCTTAAACCCTGGAGACACACATTACATACCTTAGAAGGACCCCCCACCCTGCAATAGTGGTAATATAAGAATGTAAGAGGACCCTTAGATAGTCCTTATTATCCTTTTTTGCTACTATTACAGGGTGGGGTCCACCTAAGTTACACCTAAACTCCTAAACCCGTAAACCCTAAACCCCCAAACCCGAAACCCCTAAACCCTAAACCCATTTGGATATCAACACCCATCCTTTAGTTCCAAGGAATAGCCTGGCCCTGACTTTCCTGGTCACCGTAGACGAGATGATCTTCGGAGCTTTTGCAACGCAGCAGGATGCCAGATTAAATAGGGGTTATATAGCTTAGGAGGACCCCCCACCCTGTAATAGTCACTACTGTGGATAATCAGGATTGTATTAGGGTCCTCTTATATTCCTATTATACCACTATTACAGGGAGGGGGGTCCTCCTAATATATAGGGATTTTTAGGTTGAAGGGGGATGGTCTATAGGATGCTAGATGACATCTAGGTTATTTTGGGATGGTTAGATTTTAGGGGGATTGTCTCACTAGACCCTCCGCGTGCTTTTAAACGCGCTTTGTTAATCGGGGCTCTGGGGTCCCGAATGGTGACTTAGTGGGTCAGGCCGTAACTGAGGGTAGGTGGAGGGTCTTCGTTCGTGATAGGGTTTAAGGTTTTGTGCATATGCCACCCAGACCCTCTTAAGAGAACCACCCGACCCGAAGTTTCCAATAGGGAGCGGGTCACGCGGGGTGACAATAATTTGCATGACCCAAGGGGTCCCAGAAAAGAAGACAACTTGACACACATCTGAAAATGCAAGGCGTAAGAAGGATTTTGCAAGACGCCCCTCACCTCATGACTTATGCAGGTTTATGGTTTAGAGGCTACAAATACAGTTTTAAGTCCCAAATACTATGATCTGAATGGTTTTGTTGGTACCTATACCCCTAATATGGGCAGTGTGCTTGGTCCCGTAGTGCAAGCCAAATGAAATTGCAAGTGAAAATGCGCCTGGTTCTTGTAACATTTGTTTGTGTCTTTAATGACTGGCTTCACAAGTAGCTCATGCGCAAAAAAGTCACAGATCTTCAAAAAATGGGACTGCGGCCTGTTTTGGCAGTTTTGCGTCAACCTGAGTACTTGCATAGGGACTCCACGTACCAGTATCTTTCAAAGGACTCCAAAGGCCAGCCAATTTCGAGTCAAGTCATGCAGGCTTTGGTATTGGACAGTCCCAGCGGGTGCAGAGCTTGGCTTACCAAACAGACGCACCCTACCGATGCTAGTTGTAGCCCCCCGCCCTAGAGAAGAAGCCGTAAGTGTAGAACTTGAACCTTTTGCCCGAAGCTCGTACCTGATAAGGTCAGAGAAGAATTTTTAGTGCAGTGCCTTGTCAATAGAAAGGCCACCGAAGCCCAAACCGGTCAAGCGAGGGACTTCAAGCCACTCACCGTTTGACTCTAAGCTGTTCGCGTGCTCATTTCAAAAGCAGTGGCTTCAAAAAAGAATGAGCGGTTTACCCCGAAGAGGCAGCAACCCTATCCACATGATCCTAACAGGATGCAACAATCATGCGGCAGACGCTGCCCATGCGAGGGCGATCGATCCGATGGGTGGACAAGGCCACCGTGGTTCTGATGGTGGTGGTGCTGATGATGGTGGTGGTGGTGCTGGTGGTGGTGGTGGTGGTGGTGGTGGTGGTGGTGGTGGCGGCGGCGGCGGTGGTGGCGGTGGTGCTGATGATGGCGGCGGCGGCGGCGGTTTGTAGTTCTCGTAGGAAGCAGCAGTGCATTGACGGCAGCAGCAGTAGCAGCACTGCGTAGCAGCAGCAGAAGTTGAGGAGGAGGCGGTGCAGCAGTATCAAGGCACAGGGTTTAGGGTCATTACCCCAGTAATGGAGAATCACTTGGCAAAGAAGATTGAAAACACAATTGACAATAAGATGTGAAGTGAGCTTTCTGGATTTGGTCCGCTCCTTAGCTTTAGAGGCCAAAACCTTGCAGAAAGGGTACACTGCATGATGACCATTGCCCTAAACCCTAAATCCTAA
>CAJNIZ010004833.1:0-20112 GCA_905231905.1 Symbiodinium pilosum | reverse complement strand
ACACGTTGTGACATAGGGCATTCTTATTGGGGTTATGTAGGGATAATGGAAAAGAAAATGGAATCTACCATAGTGGGTTCTATAGGGTATATATTGGGGTTATATAGGGATGATGGAAAAGAAAATCGAAACTACCCGTAACCCTAAACCCAAACTCTAAATCTTAAATCCTAATCCCTGATACCTAAGCCCCTCAACCCCTAAACCCGCAGTATCGGGTCCTGCGTTGGTTGAGGGCAACTATGTGGACGTGCGGGCATGGGACGGTGCTCTGATATCCTCGTTCGTTTGGGGTGTAGGGTATAGAATTTATAGAGTTTATAGGATTTATAGGGTTTAGGGTCTATATAGGGTTTATAGCCATTACTTTGTGTTTCGTGTGGTCATTCTGAGTTTAGAGTTCTGAAATTCAGGAGATGTGAGAACCCTAAGTAATGGTAATTTATATGGTAATGGTACGGTTATATGGACTTGGAGGTTTAGAGTTGATAGGCTTACAGGGTTTACAGGGTTTACAGGGTTTACAGGGTTTATAGGATTTTTAGGGTTTAGGGTCAGGGCTTGCAAGGTTTCGGCAGGAGAAGAAGATCATTATCAATACGTCTAGGGGTATCAGGTTGATGGGTTTCTGTTGTTTGCTAGTGTGGTATTCAAGGCCTCCCAAGATTCTACTGGATCAATGTAAGGGATCCTTTAGACCTTTTTGGGGTATGGGATTCCTTGTATTTATGTAAAAAGGATCCTTTTTACTTCCTGGGGTAAAATGGGCTAAGTCTACCTGATTCTACATGCTTGGGTCCTGCTCACGAGATGCGAACCTAGACTTTCCTAGAACAGTTTCCCTGATCTGTAGACTTATTGTACGGGATTTCACAAGTTCCCGAGCCCGCTGTCGGGAAGGCCGAGCACCACTGAAGGGAAAGCCTTATATTTTTTCGAATCACGCACAATGGCCCCATGGGGTTCCTATAATTTCCTAGAATACGGGTATGTAGGGTATATAGGTATGTAGAGGGTTTAGGGTTTTAGGGTTGCAGCTTCCAGCGCAGGCTTGGGGCTCTCTGGACATAGGATGCTGGGCTCAGTGTATTTTTCGCGAATGACGGCTTTATTCTTATTGTTGTTGCTAGTAATGGAAGAGAAAATAGAAACTCGTATAAGGGGTTATATACTGCTGACAGGTTTGGGACCAAGTCAGGCAAAGGATACATGGCATGCTGAGGTGTTCTTCAGCGCAAGCCTGAATGGGTATGTGCTAAACCCATGATGCCTTGTTCGTTAAACCCTAAACCCTAAACCCTGGAGAGTCCCACCAACAGGATCTGAGGAACTATTGAGGTGAACAACTCTGATCGTGGGCCATGCAGTTGAGCCATTGCGACATCTCTGTACATCTTATTCCTAATTGTCCATTTGGTAGTTTCCCGAAATAGGGACCGCAATATAGACCCCAAAATGCTACAATCCTTATTATTGGGAACCCCCAACACGGTACCCCTAATTTTGGGAAACCCCCATTCTTCCAGAGTTTCTTATTGTACGGAATTTTGGAAACTAGCCCCAGCCGATGGGTTGTTCATCCGAGATTGTAATTCGTGGCCCTAGACCAGGAGGACATGCCACAAGGACATAAATGAATTTACGAGTGAAGTCATATCCCATGAAGCCCTACCTGTACCCTTGTAGAACTCACCATGCAGTTCGCCTATTAGCCCTCAATCAGTGGTAACCTGAACCGCCACGCTCAGAACATAGACCCGAAGGCTATTTCCAACCTGAAGCACACGAATTCCTGAGCCCCAGCCCCGAACATAAACTCTGAATCCCAAGCCCTTTCCCCTTCATAGGAGAGCTTAAAACGTAGGTCCTAAGCCATAAACCCTAAACAGTAAGCCCTAAACCCTAAATCCAAAGCCCTAAGCCCTGACCAGTAGGCCCTGAACCCTAAACCCTACATCCTAAGCCATAAGCCTTCAACGGTAAGCCTTAAGCCGTAAATCCTAAGCCCTAAACCCTCAACAGCTAGCCTTAAACCCTATACCCTAAACCCTAAACCCTAAACCTTTGACTCAGGGCGTGACGACCGTCTACCGGAAGGAACTCGTGGAGTGCAAGGTGACGACGCCCGACAAGGCTTCACCCCGTGGGCTCAGAAGAGATGCAACCTTAGACGGTTTAGGGTTTAGGGTTTAGGGTTGCTGTTACTGGAGCAATGTAAGGGATCCTTTATACTTTTAGGGGTATGGGATTCTTTATATGTATGTAAAAAAGATCCTTTTTTCTTCCTGGGGTAATATGGGCTAAGGTTAAAAAACCTAGGGTTTAGTGTTTAGGGGTTCAAGGTTCAGGGTTTACCGGGTCGCAGTTAAGGAACTTCATTTAAGTTACTATACTGGGGAAACCCTACTATTTACTACACATACCCATTCTGGTAACTTAATCTAAGTTCCTTAACAGCAACCCCAGCAAACCCTAAACCCTGTAAGATTACTGCAGGTTGGTAGGGATGGAAGGAATGGAAAAGAACATGGAAACTACAAGTGCTTGGTACGGGATGAAGAAATGGGTTCTAAGGCAACGAAGACGGCATTATTCAGGGGCGATTGCAAGGATAAATTCACTTTAGTCCCAAGTGGATTGCAAGACTGCGATTTCTATCATGGCTCGGACGGTTTCCCGTGCGTGTCTGCTGCCGTCACTACTTTACGTCTTTGACAAGTGCAATCTTGACTAGTATATTGGGGGTTATATTGGGATAATGAAAAATAGAATGGAAACTAGTATATGTTATATTGGGGTTACATAGTATATTGGGGTTACATAGTATATTGGGGTTATATAGTATATTGGGGTTATGTACTATTTTGGGGTCATAGATAATGTCGAGTGCTGAGTGCCCTCAGCCTTCTGAAGCCCCAAGAATTATAGTTCGCCTTGAGTAGATATTGGGGTTATATAGGGGATATATTGGGATCATGAGGAAGAAAATGGAAACCACAATCTAGGGTGTAGGGTTTAGGATTATGAAGTCTCTACTCACCCTTCTGAATCCTCAAGAAGTCTCTGTTCCTTTCTTTGTTCTTTTCTGGAGATGTGGTATTGTTGAAGTCGTTTCCGCAACTTGAGACTTTTGGAGCCAAAGCACTCTTCTCGCCCTCCTGCACAGGCAGCTGTCCGAGCCGGATACTCAAAAGAATCCTATAACATAGGGGCCTCAACAATTAGCAATATTATGGTCCTAAGTTCCTTGTACAGTTATGGCATCGGGTACTTCAAATCGACCTCAACATGATATGGGTATTTAATGAGGCCGTTGCAAGAAGGTGCCCTCAGGTCGCATGTTGATTATAGCCGTGTCCCTGATTCCACGAAACCCTGTCCCCTGAGCGCTAAGCCTCAAACCTGAACCTCTAAAGCCTACACCCTAAACCCTGAACCCTGCCACACAGTAAACCCAGAAACCACCAAGACTTAGCAGCCCCCACAAGCTTGCACGAGGCTCTGCAGGAGCAGGCGCAATCTTAATCTTTCTTTTCATCTGCCTACAGTTCAGGGTTTGGTAGGACGCGAGGTTTTGGGGTTGAGGGTGTAGAGATTCAGAGTAGAGGATGAAAGAGTGTGCATTTCATGCTACAAGTTTTCTGTTGGAAGTGATCCTGGGTATTGTACTTTGAATTTTCCATCTTTTCGAGAAGTCGATCCAGGAAAGGCAGTGAACTGTATCCCTGAGTGGATGGGGTTCCTTCTCTACAGATTGAGTGCTGTTGCGGGAACGCTTTTTTGGGAAATTGGCCAGGTCTGGATGTGGGCTTTCAACTCAGGATGTGTTTGGAGGCCTGTGGGGGAATTTTCCTTCACCCTTCTCCGTCTCCAAACCTTGAACCCTAAACCCTCAACCCTAAACCTCTCCCCTCCTGGACCAAACGGTCTGTGTCTGTCTATCTCTCTCCTTTCCTCCCTTCTCCGCTCCCTTTCTCTCTGTCTCCCTTCCTCTCTTTCTCTCTGTCCTTTGTCTCCCTCTCTCTTTTTCACTCTTGTATAGTGTACAGAACCCCTACACTACACCACTTGCATGACTTTCTTGGGGCTGGAAGCCGAAACCCCCACACGGCATGGCCTCAAAGTTGCATGTTTGTTTGGGAGTCCCTGTTCAAGGGATCTGGTATACAAGGGTACCCTGATTTCCGTAAGTTGAAGCTTCCTTACACATTAAGCCTGGGAATCACAGCTACTTCTGAAATCCTCTGCACTTTAACACCTAAGCTCCCAACGTTTGACCCAAAACCTTTCTGCTCAAACCGCGTGCCCTTGACCTTAACCCCCAAATTATTGAATTGTGAATCCTTGAATAGATCTCTAAACCTCAAGCGCTAAACCCTGCGCCTGAACATCATCATAAACATAAGCCCTGAGCCTCAACCCACAACTTTTGGCTCAAAAACTTGAACATCGATTTTCATACCCCAAGCTCTTTAGTATCTTGAGCAGGGATACAACGATTCCATTTTCATTAAGGGGAGTCTTTTGTTTCCTTTTTTTTTTTGTTTTTTTTCAAAACGACTTGCTTCAACTAGCAATACACTGGGTTGCTGTTAAGGACCCTAGATTTACAACATAGTAAGTAATGGGGTTTTCTTATAACAGTAACTTAATTTGAATTCCTCAACAGCAACCCAATAAACGAGTATTCAGGTGGGCCTGCCGACCATGGCGAAGTGGAACTCCACGGACCCTCAGGCTCGGGTTTCTATCAGGCTGAAGGGTTTGGGGTTTAGGGTTTATAATCCCCCGCAAGTTGATAGAATATGGGGTATACGGGGATCTTATTATGATATACCCAAAGCCCTATTCTATCTACTTAACAGGGACTATAGGCGGTTCAGGGTTTAGGGAGATGTGAGATTGGCTCAGGGTTTAGGGTTTCCGTGTCTAGGTGTATGGGTCTAGGGTGGTAGAAAGTAGGATTTCGGACGATGATTTTGATTAATCAGTTAGTGCATGCAGTGTTTCTCAAGAAGCTTGGCCCGTGTCTCGCGAGTCTAGAGGGTTTTTGATCATGAATAGCGGTTGTACCTTATGTAAGCTATTGTCAGTAATTCAGTCGTATGGTTGCAACAGGAGGTTCTCCAGCGTGATCAGCTGAGTACGGTCTCGGAGGTGAGCCTTCATGATACCTGGCCGGGCCTAGGCGAATGATCAAGGACATGTCCTTCCCCTCTCTTTCTCAAGATGCTTCGAAATGAAAACCTGGAAGCCAACATCCATAGACTCCAGGCCGTAGGCTCCAAACCACCCTTCCTGGGGTCTAAGTGCCAGATTGCCCTGTAATGGAATGTGAGTCTAGAGTTAGTGTTAGAATAGGCTATAGAACATTTGATAGAGTATGAAGATAGTAACAAGACCCTCTGATTTTTACCTAGACTTGGAAGACATCAGCCTTTGTCTAATCCCTTAAGCTATATCTTCTGGAAATGTTCTGCAAGTTAAGATGCCCCGGGCCCCATTCTTTTTATTTAGTCCCGTACAGTAAGAATGAAAGATGGCATGCGCAGTAGAATTTCGGGTCGAAATTTAGGTTTGGCAGGGTTAGGGACTCTCCAGCAGCTTTCTGTTCAGATTCAGGGCTTAGACTTCTTCCCGAAGCTCCAAAATCCCAACCCTAAACCCCAGACGCCCAAATCCCCAAACCCTCGGCCAAACGCTTGAACCCTGATGAGCTGCCTGGAGTTCCTTGTCAGGGCAACACTAAGTTCTTCCAGTGGCTGACGGATTCAGAGGCTGAAGCCCAGAAGGCCAAACAAGCAGTATTTCAAATGAGCTTTTGTCTAAACTCCTTAAAGGGGGTTATATAGGGGACTATATAGGGGATTACTGTAGGGGTTATCAAGGGGGATACTAGGAGTTTAGACAATGGCTCAAATGGGGATACTTCAGTACCCGATATATATAGAGTAAGATTGTGCACTCCTTTCAGGCAGTTTCTTTTTGCAAGAAGACCATGGTCTTTCTGTGTTCAATCGCCCAACAAATCTTACCCAGGTGAAAAAAGGTCTAAGGTGCAAAAAGCTTTTAGGCTTTAGGTGGTGACATTAAGTTACATGACCTACAATCTAAACTCTGAAAATGGGGGCTAGAAAAGGGACTATATAGGGGACCATTATGGGGATACAAAGGTGGATACTAGGAGTTTAGACCCTAAACCCTAAACCGTATACCAAGGGTTGTTAAGGGGGATACTCGGAGTTTAGACTATAGCTCACATGGATCCTCTTGGGAGTTTTGCAGGATCAGAACCTTGGTGCAGACCAGGAATTTTGGTGTCAGCTCCCGCTTTGGATCCCAAGTCCTGAACCCCATGCCTTGGCTTTGGACCTACTGGTACTCAAGGGGAGTGAAAACAGGTACCCTTATAGGGGTATATGGGGCTTTCCCAAAATCTGGGGTACCATTTTGGGGGTCGCCAAAACAAGGATCATAGCATTTCAGGTTCTATATTGGGGTACCCCCCCATTTTTGGGAAACTACCATATATGCGGATAATACAGGGATCATCATAGGGATCTGCTTGTCTAAGTACCATCGTCTTGGGCCCGGTCATCCGCCGACCAGGGAATGTTTCCATGTTCTATGCTCGTGCCAAGAGGGGCTCAGGCCGCAGAAGCACATACTCTATATGCCCCCTTAAGTAGATAGAATATGGGGTATATGGGAATCTTATTATAAGATACCCAAAGCCATATTCTATCTACTTAAGGGGGACTATATACTTTTAAAAGTGTTATAATCTGCTAACGTTGAAATGTGAGCTGCAGGTCCTAGGCTAAATACTGGACCGCATATCAGCTGCATGGGGATTATCCCAGAAGTGTAAAGGACGTTTCCCTACATCTGAGTTCCTGTTTCATTCCGGTCCCTGGAAAGGTTTCCCACTTTTCCACTTTTGTTGTGATAGCACCCGGACCGGCAAAATAACAGTGGAAACCCTTTACGCTAGGCCAAAGGGCTTTAAATTCTGAGCCGATGGCCACACGGAAGGTCAAGCTTTCTGTGCATGGCTCTCATGTCGTGGCCTCATCAGCACCGCAAGATTTTGGGTGCTGGCGCATAGGGCAAGCAACATGCACTGTAAGGTCTAGGGTTTAGGGCAAGCAGGTTAAGGTTTCGGGATCCAGGAGACTTGGGCTAAACCCGAATCAGCCTAACTTCTGTAACCCAAAGCCTCAATGCGAAACCTAAAGATCCTTAACTGCAGGAGCCTGGCACCTGGTTAGCCATTTTTGGGAGGGGTCCTGGTTCCTGCGGGGGTTGTCTGGATACCTCTAGGGGCTTAGCATCAAGTTCCTGTACGGATATTCTGGGATATAGTATGCGAGTTAAGTTTCGACTTCAGGAAGATGAGGGGCTCGTGCGCATGGGTCCCTATGGATATTTCAATTTAGGCAATATGTGAGTTTCTCGAAAAACTCCGGGTTTAATGCCTCAGGGGACCTATAGAGTTTCCTTGAGCTAAAGAGGCCCTAAACTCTACCCCAGACGCCGAATCCGAAACTGCGCAGCTCTGAAACTGTGGACATCCCTTCTTTGGGTTGGGGTCGGAGACTCAGAGTCTTTATTTGTATAATTACTATTATTTTCAGTTGTATTCCTATTGTCATAATGAAAGCCATTGTTACTATTTGAGTTGCAGGCAGCCGGTTCCCTTTTTTGTCGTTTATACCGGCTTGATACAAGTCATTGTGTAGGAAAAAGAGTTCCGTTAAGATGGCCCTTATGACATCCTGCAGAGCCTGCGGCCATCTCCTGGCCCAATACCAGCAGGCTTCTGGAGGAGACCCGTGCTTCGAGACAGTTCACAGGTGACTACCAGACTGAATTACATTTGCGAAATTAGAAATCACGAGAATACAAAGATGCTAGCTCTCAACCGAAACCTAATCTCTTGAACCTAACTTGTAGCGGTTGTGCAGTCAATCCTGACCTTAGGACCGTAGCCCGAAATCTTACCGGCGCAGCTACTCCGAGAATGATTTGTACAATGCCAGGAGCAACAATCACAAGAATGCCAGTTGTCATACTCGACACCAACCCATAAATCTTCAGCCCCAATTGTCGCAGACCATTGCTGTGGAAACACTACTTTAGACATGTTGGGGTTTCTTTGTTTCTCGCTTTTGAGACTTTCGAGAGTAGACAGCTATTCTATGAGGCTATGTAGGGATTGTATTCCGATATGTGGTAGCAGGTCTTTGGCATTGTCATGAGTGGTATGTGCAGCTTTCAAATTGCAGAAGCAAGTATGCCTTAACTATTGATGATACCTCCCTCGGCCCTGAAACCTAAACCCTGAAACCCCCTGCCCGAAACTTCCAACCTTCAAGCCCTAAACCGTAAAGCTCTAAACACAAAGGCCTTAAACCCTCAAACCCTAAACCCTCAAACCTTAAACCCTGGTTCTTGAATTTTCAACCCAGATCTCCACCCTGGTCCGGGCACCCATCGGTTTGGACGAGGAGGTTGCCAGTCAGCTTGGGGTAGCTGGTTCGGAATTGGGTTTTCAGGGTTTCAGGCTTGACTTTCGAAGTGTAGGTTTCAGGAATAAAAGTTAAGGGGCCAAGGACTCAGGCCTTAGGGAAGCGGTTGCACAAACTGTTGGCGAGCATCGCCTCCCTGATGAAGCAGGGATTTGGAAGGACATGGTGCGCAGGGCCATGAGCAGGAAGGAGCTCTGACCCTATTTGCTTGCTTGTAGTCTTTGTTTGGGGTTTAGCTAGAAGTTGAGGTTTTCAAGTCATGTTGATTGATGGAGATTTTGAAATGTCACTTCGGCTCAAGACGCGTTGCAAGTCGCCAATGCTCAAGCCGTTTTGGTTCATGCAAAGGCAAGTCCCTAAACCCTAAACCCCAAACCGCATTGATCTATGGCGCTGCTGAAGTTTACATTGATGCAAGTCCGAAATGGTTTTGTTTCTTTCTAATCAGCTTTAAGCTGCCCAACTGATTCTCGTCTTGCCACCTCTGATCGGTCTGCCATGGCCCATTGGTTGGCAAGAGTCTCTTTGGTGTGGATGCTAATCCGAGTGCAGCTAGCAACATGTGATAATGCCACATCGGATGCTTCAGCGGGTGGCAGTGAGAAGTCTGATGAGTTTGGGGATTCACTCGAAGACTTCGCTCCTATCATTGCAGGAGGCGTGATCGGCTGTCTCCTGATTTCCATGTACGCGCTTCGGTGTTACTGTGAGTCCCGGAAGCCAGTGCAGGGACCCCGCAGGCCGCCCAGGTAAGTTTGCAACGCCGAGCAATGACTTGATCCCTTCCCCGAAAAGATGAAACCTCAACGCATGCAGTCATTAACAGTAGCTATTCTGTTTCAATAGGAGGATCGAAAGATCAAAAGGAAGGTTTCATCGCAAGGGAAGGCGACCAGCCGACGCTGACCACATCCCTGTCATGATGTTGCCGAGCGGAATACGTCACTTCATCATTTCCGACTGGTCTGAATTGGTAGTTTGGAAGAAGTTGGAGGCCCAAAAGGTGCATCCAACAGATGACAGAGACGGAGTTTCCCACAGTTAGGGGATCCTTTCTAGGGGTCATCATAATGAGGGTGCTATATCTTGGGTCCATGTGGAGCCTGCTATATGTGGACATAATTAAATGACAGAGTATTCCAGTTCTAGGAGGGAAAGCAATCAAGGTACAAGCAGCTTATAACCTTCATTGTTCTGTAGTTGTTATCATAGATAACATTTGTGTTTCGTAATATCCCC
This sequence comes from Symbiodinium pilosum, assembly GCA_905231905.1. Lineage (NCBI taxonomy): Eukaryota > Dinophyceae > Suessiales > Symbiodiniaceae > Symbiodinium > Symbiodinium pilosum. The sequence goes on along the minus strand of CAJNIZ010004833.1, from coordinate 10,342 downwards.
CTAGCCATAAACCTCCCTAAACCCTCAAGCCCACATAGATACAGTTTGTGTACATGGCAACAGTTAACTAACACAAATGAGCGGACACTCCGTCAAAAGTCGCTCAACACTTACGAAACCTGAACCGTATACAATTTGTACAAGCCCTATACCCAAACCCAAAACCCTAAACCCTAAGCTCCAAACCCTAAACCTAAAACCCTAAACCCTAAAAACCATGTACATTGTTTCCCGCTTCAGGATCCTAAAGGGATCCTTATGCCTAGGCCTGAAAAACATGGAATCCTACATTCCTCCCCAGGGTTTAGGGTTCCTTCCTCCCCATCCCCCAAATTTGGTTCACTAGGTCCCAATTCGGCTGAATTCTGGGGTTGTTTTTTGGGGAGTAGCATAGGATTTCATATCCCAAACGGCAGTAGTCTTGATAGGATGGTTTGTTGCCAAGATCGAGCCCAAACATTTGCTGAAATCCTCAAATTTTGAACTACGGCTTGAAGCAGTTCTGTTGATGGGCGGGGAACGCATTATTTGACATAACTTGTGGGGCGAGATTTAGCTTTCTTGTGACCTGCTTTTGTTCAGATATTCATCAACTCCTCCAGTTTCTGCAAAGAAGTGCACCTGCATTTGGTTCTTGGCAGGGATGCGCAACAGATGATGATGAAAGGAATCCCAAGAGGGGAGCAAGAATTTCCCAGGACTGAGAACCATTGGCCCTGAGAAATAGTCATGGGAATTGCTGTACGCAGGTTCTGGTATAGCTGGCGAAGCATCTGACCACCAAAGCCCTGAGCCCACCTCTAGACCTCAACCCGGACATGCAGATCTCGTTTATGCCGCCATTTACCTAAGCTTCCGCACAAGGATGCAAACTGCCTGAAAGGCGAACTGGGACTAGAGACCCCAATCACTCGTAGTTTCCATCTTCTATTCCATTCCTCACTACAACAGCACCATGGACAAGACGATGGAAACCATTTGTTTGCAGAATCAAACGGAAAAGAACATGGAACATGAAATGGAACTTGGGTGGTTTTTGAAACAGGGTCACCGCAAAGAAATACCCACTGTTTTCAAGATGCACTTGAATGCTTGGTGGGGATGCTCCACCATCATGATAGCCTTTCTTGTTGGAGCCTGAAAACATACTCATATTTCTGATGGCACGGATACGAAAGGCAAGCCTTGAAAGACTTGGGTCCATGCGTGGCAAAGCCTTGAAAGACTCAGTTCCATGCATGACAACTGCCAAGAAACCCTAAACCCCTAAACCCTAAACCCCTAAACCCTAAACCCCTAAACCCTAAACCCTAAACCCTAACCCCTAAACCCTACACCCTATACACAGTTGCTAGTATGCGGGCCATGTGCGCATTGGAGCAAGGAACTGCGCAGGGCATGGATTCTGAGTGGTTGGGTGTACAAGTCCAGAGATGTTTTAGCATTTCTGCGTTTGGACATAGAGACGGTTACGTCCTAATAAGACTGGAAATCCTCAGCCGTGGATGGTGAACCTAAGCCCTAAACCAAAATGGTAGTCTCAGTTTCATTTTCCATTATCTCTATATATCCCCTATATAAACCCCTATATATCCTCATAATCCCAATATAACTCCAATATGAAGCCAGAATCAAAACTACCAAGACCGTGACATGAGCCTCTCCTCCTCGTGACTGAGGCTTCTTACCCTAAACCCCTAAATCCCTAAATCCCTAAACCCCTAAACCCCTAAACCCCTAAATCCCTAAACCCCTAAACCCCTAAACCCTAAACCCTAAACCCCTAAACCCTAAACCCTAAACCCTTTGGAACCTAGCCTTTGGAGGGCACCCAGACCTCTCCCGCTCGAATACTACTTGTCAGAGCTCGACTTCCATCGAGCGGAGTGCGTTTGGTGGGTATTGATTGGATACTGCACCCACCCATTAAGATACTAGCTATTCAGAGCCCCTAATATGATCCCCAATCTAAACTCCTTAAAGGGGGTTATATAGGGGATTATATCGGGGACTACTATACGGGTTATTAAGGGGGATACTAGGAGTTTAGACTATAGCTCATATGATCCCTATTATAGGCCGTTAATTTTGGGGTCAGGACCTCAACTTCAACCCTAAACCCTCGACCTTAAACTTAAAACCCTAAACCTTAAATCCTAAAGCCTATACCCTATGATTATAATAGGAATATACCTACCAGGGTCCTTATATTCTTTTTTACTCCTACTATATTCTTGGGGTTCCCCCGTTCCCAGCCATTCAGACGTAGCCTCGCTTGAAGCCAGTCCCTCTGCAGGCTCTGAAGGAGTACCTCAAGTCGTGCGGGTGCGCCTGTCAGCGGTTTTGAAAGTAGGTGTTAGGGTGCTGGCTTGAAGATTTGGGCTTTGTGGTTAGGGTCTAGGGTGCGGAGTTTAGCACTTAGGTTTGCTGGTGGGTCGTATTGATTGCATTTCATGGTGTTGGGAGTATGCAGTCTAGTTGAATCTTCCTGGTGCTGAGAGGGAACGACTGAATGGAGTACTGGCCGTCACATTGACGGTAAGAAAGAGACTGAGGATGCCTTCAGCTACCACATTGTAGACGATGCATATACTATCATGTGTTTATGATGATTTTTATGGTTATGTCTAGTATTAGTATTATGGTAAATATTACAATACTACTATAATTTATGGCCAGACAAAGCAGCCTCCAGTGCAAGCCTTCAAGCTCCAAACTTGATGAACGTCGGCCGCGCATTTGCAGGATTGACATCACCAAGTTTGGCCAGGATGGTACAAAGTGGGGAGCTGAGGTCTAGGGTTTGGATTTAGGGCTTAGGATGTAAGGTTTAGGCAGTTTTTAGGCGTTCAGGGTTTAGTGCTTGTGTTGCATGGATGGTTCGCCCAATGGCACCTCCATTCACGAGGTTCCCAGCATGAGCGCAAAGGCCGATGGCCGAAACTTGAAACTCTGCTGCTAACTGGGTGGTTCGAACAAGGAAGGTTTTTTGGACTCCGTCTAATTTGAGGACTGTGGTATCCTGGGTGTGCTTTGAAGGGGACTTCTTCTTTTGGAATGCCAAGGATTGCGACACGATCTACATGATAGTGGTTCATACTGCATCCTTAAATGTGACTTGCGATGGGGAAACTCTTGGAAGCGCCGCAAAAACTCGAGATGCCACTTGTGGCAGCATTTCTCTCTAAGTCTACAACCCTTACCTTCAACCCAAATCTTAAAGCCTTAAACATCTTAACCCCTAAACATCAAGCCCCAAACTATGCAAGCTAACCCTTTATGCCATGGCCAAGGAGCTTGAAAGAGTTCTCTTCTGAGCTGATTAAGGGGGAGACACGCCTCCTCCAGGCACAGCAGGGGAGGCTGAGACGAACATTGGGTTTAGGGTTTAGGGCTGAAGAGTGAGGAGCATTCTCTCCTTACAGCCCTCTGATGATTACGATTCCAAGCCTCAGTTCTCTGTAGCAAATTTTTGTGAGGCGAGGTTTGGAGGGTATGGGGCGTGTGAGGTTATCAATTGCATTATTAAGATACTAGCAACTACTACAAGCGCAGCGACAACAACTTCTACTTCTTCTACTACCACTATGGGCTATTAGACCCTAAAATTCCCTATTAGGATCCTATTAAGGGTAGATTAAGGTACCCTTAAGGTCTAATAGCCCATAGTGGTAGTATTTCCATTGTTATACCTTCGTCAGGTTCAGTCTACGGGGGCTCAGGGTTGTCATTGGTTTTTTAGGGTTCAGGGTTTAGGGTTCAGGGTTTAGGGGTTTAGGGGTTTAGGGTTTAGGGGTTTCGGGTTTAGGGTTCAGGGTAGAGGGTTCAGGGCTGAGGCTTTAGGGTTCAGGGTTTAGGCTTGCCCGTGCTTCCGAAGATCAAAGACCCCCAAACCCCCAGCATTGAGCTTGCCCTGGTAGTAAGCGGGGAAGGTCATTGAAGTTGAGTACACTGGTTGAAGGGTCCTGCGTATATGTTCATAACCCCACTTAACCGTGAATAACCCTAAACCCCAAACCCGTAACATAGTAATTCCCTGCCTGTACGGGCACTGACAGAGCCGGCTTAAATACACAAAGAATCACACTCCGCTCGATAAGCCCAGGACCGCAGTGTCACGCTTCAATCTCTCAGTTGCAAAGCGACATGAGCTATAGTCTATAGTCTAAACTCCTCACAGGGCCAGCTTAAAGGCGGTTATATAGGGGATTGTATAGGGGACTATTTTAGGAGTTATCAAGGGGATACTAGGAGTTCAGACTATACAGTAGCTCACAAGAGCACACCTTGAATACTGCTCCACTCATTCACACTCGCATAAAAGTCAAAATGTAGCTCTGTAGAGCCCTTAGTATGACCCCTATCATAGACTGTCAATGGGTGGGGGCAGTACCCAGATGATACTCAGTTGAAAGTTATGTCAATTGTCCTCGGGAGCCTTGTACGTACTACAAAGGACCCAACGCCCGAAAGCCCCCAAATAACAAGCTTTACGTGCTAAACCTTTGCAGCCTCACCCCTAAATCGTTAGCCCCAAATCCTGAAGTTTAAGGCACACAGCCTAGATCCTGCACCCGATCCGATGCCCTTGCGTGTCAGGTTCCAAGTGGCGAAATCCTCGTAATCACAGAGGCCGCATGATTTGACTAAAGTGTCCAGGGATTCAGCGATTCAGAGTTTCTGGATTTAGTCTGTAGGGTTTTGGGATTGAGGTTTAGGGATGTGTGGTTTTGGGGATCGGTGGGGACTTCATGGAATTTATTTGAGGTTGGGAGTGTAGTGTAGGGCTCAGGGTCGATTCAAATAACATAGCAGCTGGACAGTATTCAGGTAACTATGCTAGAGGCCTTCGTTGTTGAGCCCAAACTTCAACTCTATTTTTGCAGCCTGACCAAGCTGATTTTCAAGATTTTGCAGGAGTCGCTCCGAAGCTAGGTTCCTAAAACTGGGTATATTGGGGTTCTATAGGGGAAATTAATGGGATAATGGAAAAGAAAATGGAAACTACTACTTAGGGTTTAGGGTTTAGAATTTAGGGTTCTGTTAAGGAACTTAAATTAAGTTACCATAATGGGTATAATGGAGAATCAAATGGAAAAGAAAATGGAAAATGAAATGGAGACTAGGGTAATATAGGGATTCAGGGAACTTAAATTAAGTCACCGTACCGTTGGGTTTGCATTTGAGGGTCCTTTCCACGAAAGCTGTGCTCCGAGTAACTGGCCAAATGGATGCACACCCCACAGGATCTTGGCAAGAAGCAGCATGCACCTCGACAAAATGAATTACAATCCCTTTGTTATTCGCTTTGTGATTGTTGCAATCCCTGAATCTCCTGCTTTCGGAAACCTGCAACAGGTACCCCATCTTGTGAGCATTGGATTATAAGTACTCCAGAATTTATTGCGGCTTTTGCGCCGTTTGGTCCACAGCAGACCCGATGATGGGACGTAAGGTTTAGGGTCTAGAATTGGGGTGTAGCTTTCCGTTGAGACTTTCGATCCCGAGTAAATGCTAAGTGATCGTTTCAGCTATGCGTGCTGCTGCATTTTTGAGGGAGATGAAGCGTCTTGTCTTTCACAGCGCGGGCTCCATTGCTTTATAGTTCGCTGAGAATTTCATGTCCTTCCACCAAATAAATGAAGCGAAGAACCTATGGGATTTGCTGAAAATCCGGGTTCACTCTTAAGAGTCCCCGTGCAAAGGATGCAAGTGCTGGTAACACGAGAGGGTTTGTGACGTGATCATACATTGTCCATAAATTATTAGTAAGGTGGTCGACCGCTTGAACGACGTGATGACTGAACCTTAACTCCTGTACCCTGAAACCCTAACCTCTCTAAACCCCAAGCCCTACACCCTAAGCGCCTAAACCCCTGTGCACAAGTGGGTCGAGGGTGCTAAGCTTTGCTCGGTCCACATGGATTTGTGCCGCCTGGCAGAAAAGGAGTGCTGAAGAAAAAACAAAATTTCTAAACACCTCACCAAACCACCAAAATCCTGCCTCAAGGTCGTGATGATGATCCTCCAAAACGCGGAGACTAAGGAAACCTTGGTCCAAACGGGCCAGGCGGGAGTGTGAGGGTAATAGTAATAGTAGCAGTAATTGTAATAGTAATAGCAATAGTAAAAGTAATAGTAATAGGGTGCTTGGGGGCGCAGGGCCTGGGATTGGGATTAGGGTCTCCAAGGTTTAGGATGTGGGTTTGGAGTTTGGGGCATACGGGTTAGGGCGAGTTTAGGACTTGGGGTTTAGGGTGCGGAGGTTACGGATCAACGTGTGTCAGGCGGATGCGTATACATTTGCACTAGAGGCCATCCAGTATTCAATCAGAATAGGTGTTGGGGGCACGTTGTTTTATAGTGGCAGATGTTACAAGGGAAGACTACTGGTATTTGTTTCAGCCTTCTACATCATGCAGCAGTGTCGTCGAGACATTTAGTGTTGAATCCCTTAGATGTTTGCGAACATTTTCCAAGAGGATAAGTACATCTGTATGAACCGAGCACGTAACATGCAAACCTAAAGCCTCAATGCAAAGCCATTTGAGCCCTAAACTCTGATCTCATGTTGGCAGCAACCTTTGCTTTGAGGGGCAGCCTAACCCAGACCCCTGATTAATAAACCCTCTCCCCTGATTAGGCATGAAAATCGGGATCCTAATATTAAGGTCCTTAAAAGGAGGGGGGGTTTATTGATCATTGGTCTACAACCCCAACCCTAAATTCTAGTTTCCATTTTCTTTTCCATTACCCTTATATAATCCCAGTAGAACCCTAATATAACCCGTATTAACACCCGGAGGTTTGGCCGGATGGGAAGACGAGCAACCAGGCTCGCATCCCGGGCGCGAAACGCCGTCGGGGCCCTTGGATTTTTTATCGAAGGTGGACGGTTTGCACGTCAGAATTCCATCATGTAGACCCAACCCTAAACCCTGAATAGTAGTTCCATTTTCTTTTCCATCATCCCTTTCTAGCCCCTGTATTCTTCCTAGAATTTCTATAGCCCCAAACCCTAAACTCTGTGTAAAGTATGCCACAGGATATTCACACCTGCGCCTTCTGGACACGCACCATTCAAGCTGGTCTCATGTTAGGAGTTTCGCATGCCTCCACTTCTCATATCTTTGTGATGCCGCCTTCGCGAAGGCCCGGACGAGAACCAATTCCTTTGCGCGCGCCGCATTCTCAAGAGGCCAGACAGTGAAGATGCTTCAGGTGGCCCTTTCAAGAAATAGAACAAGCGCAACCTTCCAAAAGCAGATGCCTTTGCCTTTGCCTGCGAGTTGGGTCTTAGGTGATCGACTTTGGACTTCTTACCCTTGGGCTCCTACCTGATATGAGCCATATTCTAAACTCCTTAAAGAGGATTCTATAGGGGATTATATAGGGGACTACTATACGGGTTATTAAGGGGGATACTAGGAGTTTAGACTATAGCTCATATGGTATTTGCCGAACACCAAGCATTTATCGACCTCCCTACATTCCGAGACATCTCTTCACACCTGATATTGAAGAATCACCAGGGTAGCTCCAACCCCTAGTATCAAACGTGCTATACAAGGGGCAGGGAAATGTGCAGTATTCAGAGGAAGTGTGCAAGCGAGCGTGCGCGCGCGCGCGCCCGGAAACGAAACAAAGCAGCTTTCCAGGGGCCGGTGCTAAACGGGAGTGAGGGAGTGCGTCCTTGTAACTTACTGGTTCTAAGTAAGGATTAAGGGAATACTAAAGGGAATAGATTATACAGGGATTATACTCCTTGACTCCCTACTACGAGCCAGTAAGGTAAAGTTTCTGATGTTTTGCTTCCATCGAATCCCTGACAATGGTACCCATATTCACTCCAGCTGATCCTTGCACACCCTACAAGGCGTTGCCCGAAATAACAACCTACCCTAGTTCCTCCGTAAACCCTAAACCCTAAACCCTAAACCCCACCTAAGCATATCCCACTTCACATGCTAAGTGCTCCTTCCGCCAGGCAGCTCGAAATCGACGAAAATGCTGTGCCACTCTTAGAGTTGGGTATTGCTACATCGACCTGACTTTAAGGTCCTACGGTTTAGGGGTTGGGGTGTAGGGTTTACTGGAGTATCTATGGTTCGGGGTTTAGGGTGTACGGCTTCAGTGTTTGGGGTTGAGGGCTATTTCTGATAGGGATCCCTGCCATACCCGTGTAACCAGCTGTACTTATATCTTTGCGAAGTACTGAAAGTACCTGTGAACCTGCCCTAAACCCTCAACCCCCAACCCAAAGTAAGGTTACTGTAGTTCTACGAAACCAACCCACATGCAGAGGCAGGCACGGATTTGCTCAGAACTGAGTTCACAGATCAAGTGGTTTAGGGATTTGGGTTTGGTGTTTACGCTTAATGGTTTAGTTTTTAGTGTTAACGCTCTAGGGCTTAGGGTTTGGGATTGGAGTCTCCAAAAACCCGGGAAATTCCATTTTGATCCTACAGAAGGACCCCTCGAATCTTCTAAGAATGCCTTCGGACCTCCAAGATCCTCCAGCGTATTCCTGCCTTTCAGAAACCCCGCTTATCATAGATACCGCCCTCAGCTTCCATTCAGTACTGCCTGCGCAGCGTTTTGCAGATGGCTATTCGATTCTAGTTTCCTGCTAGATGTACAATTTCAGGCTCTTTGATGACTCGGCTTCTCAGACTGAAGCTGTAGTCGTGAAAGCTTTTTCAGACTAGCATATGCCCATGTCATTCCGGACCATGAATAGTTGCGTTAAGGGTTTAGGGTCCGAGGTTTGGAGCTCAGAGGTGTCGTGTTTCAGGATTTGAGGTTTAAGGCCTGAGCAATACAAGGATCAGCAGGAGCCCGTATGTATTTACATTATTTACATGGGTGGTTGTCAAAATGCCTTTTTGGGGTACCCTAAATTTTAGGTGCCGTATTGTAATAGGGATCCAAAAAGGGACCATAATTTTGATAACCACCCACACATTTAAATCAAAACTTCATTGCATTTGCTTTTCCTCTCAAAAGTCAGGACTGCAGATGGTTAGTTTTGAGCAGCGCATGCTCACTTGCCGCCGCAAATGCCAGGACCTCCCTAGCGCTACAGCACCTGACGCAACCTTAAACCCTACACCCCAAACCCTAAACCCGAAACCTTAAACCCCAAACCTTCAGCCTTTTCCTGCAGGTGCGAATCTCGCAAGACGTTGGCTATATTGAGGAGGATCGAAGCTCTAAGAGTCACCCGACAAAAGCACCTATCTCGTTAGTGGCGTATTTTGGGCCCTATGGCAATTGGCCAGTGTTCATATGGCACGTCTTTTTCCTTCCCTATATGAAGTTTCAGAAGTCGGTTTCACGCTTTAGGGTCAGAGCCATTGGTGCCATTTGGAGAGCCCGTAACACTGGTACAGCCACTTTTATGCCCTTTACTGGCAGAAATGCAAATCTGGATATGTCCAAGATACCTCATATCATTGCCTTTGACTTCTTTAAGAGACCCTTATTCCCTAAACCCATGAAGTTTTGGAGGTCCAGTTTGGGTTTGGATGATCGGGTCTTCAGATTCAGAAGGTTTAATCCCTTTGCCTTGGGCTCAGACGTCAGGCTCTTTTTTTCAGGGGTTCAAAATAAACTTAATAAGCGGTCCATACTAGAAATGGGCATTTCCTCAAACAATTGCAGCAAAAGAATCCTTACAAGGGACACCCATATGGTAGTTTTCCAAAATAGGGGGATCCCAATATAGACCCCAAAATATTGTAGTCCTTATTATGGGGACCCCAAAAAGGTACTCCTAATTTTGGGAACCACACCTATACTTCTCTTGTAATCTGGATGCATCCCAAGGGTCCCTCCGGGTCCGTAGGTTTACAGGGTTCAGGGTCATACTCCAAGCTGCGATAGCGGGGAGGAGTGGGCTGTCAACGTATCCCTGGTATACCTGAAGCATCCTATGCCTTATGGGGACTTATGCAGGGATTGTAACCGCCTTTTTTTTTTTTTTTTTTTTNNTTTTTTTTTTTTTGTCTTTTTCATTTTTTTTTCGTTGTTTCAACTTGCCCCTTCGCTGGAGCTAGGTTTGGGAAGGTTTGGTTTACAGGAATTGGGGCTTGTGAGCGGTGGTGTTTGTTTAACTGTGATTATCTACTACTACCAGCTGAAGAGGTTGTCAAAGGATACTCCACCGCGGTGCCGGGAGGAGCTACAGAACTTTTAACCCCAGAGGCCAGCAAGCATAAAGCCTCTAAGCAGCTGAACCTGGGAGCCTGCAACGTTGGGCTTTCTCAAGAGGTTTTGGGTCCTATTTGCAACTATCTTCAGGTATGTGTGTTGATGAAACCCAATATATACCCTATTATCA
>CAJNIZ010004832.1:7291-19593 GCA_905231905.1 Symbiodinium pilosum | reverse complement strand
CCCTAAAACCCTTAAACCCGAAACCCAAAGCCGGCTTTCATACATGCCCACGTAGGTTTGGGCTTGGGGTGCTGCAGTGCCCGGTGGCAAAAACAGAGCTTCTGCAAGAATAGCTTGGGTACTGCCCCCACCCAGTAACAGTCCATATTAGGGGTCCTACTAAGGGCTATATATAGCCATACTATATTTATTATCCAACTGTTCGTGAGGAGGGACAGTACCCAAAGAATAGCTGCTTGTGCAGAACAGCCTGGTTTCTACATTCCTGGAGAGTTGCTGTGCACATCAAAACAAGTTTCTACGGTTCCCAAGGTCAGCCGGCTGACTCTATAGGAAAGGAGGCAGTTCCAGAAACTGGCATCCCTTTCTTCGGGGGGGTTCCTTACTGGGGACGTTTACTTCTTAAGTTTTATTAGTATGTTGGGGAGTAAACAGGGGCCGTATGTGGTGGAATTACCAGGCAGGAATGGACTTGAGCAGAACGAGGGGCTGCTGTTTAATCATGGTTGGTCCTCTGGGTCAAGGATTCAGCCGGGCTGGACATCCTCCGTGCAGGTGACAGAGCTTAGGATCTAGGAAAGTACCCTGTTAAAGGTCGATTCTGCATAGTAGGGTAAGAAGCCCGGTCCAACTGCTACTGGGTGGGGGTAGTGTCCCAATGATTCAGGACATCTCGCACCATCACTCTTTGCTCCCTTCAAAGGGAACCGGCTTCTACAGTATCTTGTACCACCCTACATGGGCTCTACATCTGCTCAATAATGGCAATTACAATGCTTTAGGAATACTAACTGGCACTGGAGTCCGCGGTATATACCATACCTCAAACATACCATGCATACCTCAAGGCCTTCTTGTAAGGCAACGAACCAGCTGACATCTTTTATACGCGCAACATCTGTTCACATCTCAAATGCTACACCTGGACACCTGAGATTTCGGTCGTGTGGACTGGAGTGGTGCTGACCATTTTCTTCTCCTTGCCGTGCTGCAAACACGACTTCCTCAGGAATAAGACCCTTTCCCCTAAATTCCAGCCCTAAACTCGAAACCCTCAACAGCACCCAAACCTAAGCCCCAAACCCTCCTCTCAAATGACTGGTGCTTGAGGGGTAGTGCGGAGTGGACCCTAGGATAACTATGCCAATTCGTGTATAGACCCTGTAACAGCCCCCCCCCCCCACCCTAGATTCAAAACCTTAAACCATGAATCCTATATCATGTTCCTTCCTTCCCCCTAATTCCTAAACCAGAAGCCCCCTAAACCCTGAACCTTAAACCACACTGCCCCTTAGCACCAGTAGAATAGTGTTATTTTGGTGGCTGAACCTAGTCAGATTATATTCCTTATATAAAATACTATACCCCAAAAGGAAGATATAATCTTATTCTATAATGGGAACCAAAATATCCACAAATCAAATACTACTCAGTAAGGAGTCAGCCATAGCTCAGCTTCTGGCAACCTTGCTGGATGTAGGCATTGGAGCGATTCAACCAGTAAGCACACTCCTGTCGGGTTTAGGGTTTAGGGTCTGGGGTTTAGGGTTTAGGGCTTCTAAATGATTAGGATACTTTTGCGAAGTGATTATAGCAGGAAACAAAGGCATATATTATTTGGGGATTCTATATGGATTATATCACCTTAATCCCTCCTCAGAACCAGTAAGTTGTAGTATCATATGAGGGGACCAGACTGGTCATTATTTAGGCTTCTACTCTTCTTCACTAAAGGCTTGTGTTTGGGGTTTCAGGATTCAGGGTACCCGAAACCTTAAACCCTTCACTCTTAACCTTAAATCCTGAGCCCAATGCCCAAATCCTAGAGAATGCATTGCATTAGATTTGGGGGGTGTAAGGGGCTTCAAGCCAGCATTAATTTGCAGGGAATGGGTTTAGGGTTCATCTGTGGGCCTAAGTACTGCGCGTCGTGGTCAGCAAGCGCCCAAGATTTCATATATCTTAGTCAGGAGGTTGAACTTGCAGAGGCTGACAATTAATGCTGGCCAGCGCAGCATTTTCAGCACAGAGCCAAAAATTACCATATCATCCTGGGGTGCATTAATTTGAGGGACCCTATACCATAATTCTACAAGGTAATCAAGAGCATAATATTGGTAATCAATCAGTCTCCAACACTAGCCACTTAAGTCTAAACCCCTGAACCTTAAACGCCAAAACCGTAAACCCCGAAACCCTAAACCCCTAAACCCTAAATCGTTGATTTAGGCTGGAAAGTTAGGGGGCCCTTGGCACCCGTGGGAGTATTGTTCTCACTCCCCAAATGGCGAAGGACACAGAACCCCCAGCCTCAAAAAGCACAAACTCCCAAAATACATTTTTAGGGTTTAGGGTTGAGGATTGCGGTTTGAGGGTTTAGGGTTGAAAATGAAGCCACACTGTTGAACCATCCCTGCATTCGATAAAGATGGAGATCAGAAAATGCGGAGTTGGTACAACAGCACGTCAATGAACTCTAAGGTGGATACTACAAATCCTGCATGACTTGGGAGTTATAGTAGCATAGTGCAGTGACATATTATTATGATGGTTCTGCGATTTTTGATACCAATGTACTTCTAGCCCAAGACTTTGCACGTGTCCTCGGGATTTATGGCGATGGCCTGGGTATAGGCCTGGCAGAAGAAGTAATTAGCTTCGGGGAGCTGTTGACGCAGCTGGCAGGATTAGAAATTCTAAGCCCCACTTGTGACCACTAATTATCTACAGCTTGGTAGTGGCTACGCCCTACTTGGCGGGTATAACCCATAACAGGATTTTTGGAGTTATCGGTAAGCCTGAGCCCCAAAGTCAATAGTGTTGAAAATGCGAGATGCTCGTACCATGCCGACCCTGGAACGTTAACCCTACACCCGAATTATACTCTCTGAACAACAAAAAAAGGGTAGATTTCCAGCTGAGGGTGCCGGAAAAATTCTATCCAGATCCCCAATCCCGCTAGGCGCACGTGGAATTATCTGAGTCCAATAGCACTAGAAGCCTCGATAGAAGCTGTATTGTGTGACTTGAGGCCAAAAATAGCCGAGGCAAAGACTAATTAATGTCCATTTGGAATCGGCCTACATGAGTTTGTCTGTTAGCTTAGGGCATGGAATTAGGAGTATGAACACGCACCGAGCATATCTTAGGAGGACCCCCCACCCTGTAATAGTGGTATAATAGGAATATAATGGGACCCTAATATAATCCTTATTATCCCTTATTGTCACTATTACTGGGAGGGGGGTCCACCCATAGCATATCATCCTTACTGTACTGCTTCCTGCAAACTGCAAGCTCAGTAGCCATCGAACCTGCTAGTATGGGTTGCCAAGAAATTGACCTGTTTAGGTTTTAGGGTTTAGGGGGGCAGAGGTTTCTCATTATACACGTGGGGCTGTGAAGGAGGTTTTGCCAATTCAGCTTGCAATTAAACCGTAAAACTTGCCCTCGAGTCTAGAGTTTAGACTATAAACCCTGGATCTTAATACCACAACCGTGCTCGGAGGTTCATGGACCGCTATAGGTTAGGGCTTAGGACTAAGAATATAAGGGGGCTTTTGGGCGCTTGTAACTGGGTCACAGGTACAAGTCTAAACAGGTTTTTAATTCCCTGGACCTTCCGGTGAGTTCTTATTTCAGGAGAAGCCAATATCCCCGTTATGCAAAAAAATGCCAGCAATGAAAGTCAAATGAGAAAGACAGCGGGGAAAAAGGTGGACGCAAGCTGATTTATATCAGGGTTCATAAGGATAGAACGCTTATGTTAGACGGACTATACCTTAAATGTTATTCGGGAAATTCGTATGTTTTATTCCTTCACTGACTAAAAAATGTCTGGATCCCTGTGATCTTCATTTCCCAACCCTAATCCATAAACCCCATACCCTTCAGGCTGATAGCCTAGGGCCTAAACCTGAAAACCGTAAACGCCTAGGGCCCTGAGAGTAGGGTTTAAGGTTTAGGATTCAGGGTTTAGGGTACCGTCCTCTACGTGAAGCCCAAAGGCCCTGTTGTTGCGAGACCTCAAAAGCTGCGCTTTGCCTCCACGGCAAGTTCAAACTCCTGCCGCTTGAAGTGGTCGTTGCCTGCTGGGTTTAGGGTTTAGGGTTTGGTGGATAAACCCTAAACCTTGACCCTAAACCCTAAACAGGATTTGGCTGAGGGTTTGAAGTTTCAGATCCAGGGTGAAGAATTTAGTGTGTCGACTGTGTGTTGGGTTCAGTGCCCTCCAGCAAAACTATGCTTATTGTTTGTGACCTTTGCAACAAAATCTATTCTATTCATATCGGGGGACAGTCGTCGTTGTGAAACGTGGGTTCCCAAGCCCTGAAAACGCAAATTTCTCATCACTATCACGGACCATTGGGGCACGCTTGCGCGGCCACAGCAATGTGAAGGACCTCGAAGCTCTTCGAATCCCGGTTTAGGGTTTAGGGTTTAGGGTTAACCTCATACCCTGGAAGGATGTTTTTGACCCAGGCAAGTTGGATGTACTCTCTCCACTATCTGAGCCTATATGAAGGCATGTAGAATCACACATCTATGTTCTATGTACGTACTGATGCGTGCTTTGTCATTTATCAGATGATGGTCTTGTCCTTTTCGGACTCAAGTGGGAACTTATGGGTGATTTAAAAATCGAGGTCCCCCTGACGAACAGGACACTCATAATGAACATAATATTAGTAATAATATTAAAAACAGTAGTTTGTCGTAGTAACAATAGTATTCATAATAATAGCATTAAGAATAATATTAGTAAAATACTAAATTTTCGGAAACCACCCGAACGGCTTGAAGAGATCTGCCCAAGTTTTCATCAAGGGGCTCTCTGAAAGAAGGTGGCCTGAGAACCCTAAACCCTAAACCCTACTGCAGACCTTCAATTTATAAACCCCCTCCTTTTAGGCGCCTGATTCTTAGGATCCCTATTATAACCCCTAGCAAGGGGACAGGGTTTACTAATCAGGAATCTACATTAAACAGTTTCCTTGCAGGTCCCCTGGGTTCAACTTGAGTCTGAGAATCACCGGCCAAGCCCAAATCCATGCCAAAAAAGAAACCCATCTTTCCATCCCGAATCCAAGAGTGATCGTAAATGCCTAAGCCGCAAGCCCAACAGCCCTAATGTAGGAGCCTTAAAAATTTCCGATATCATCTTAGATGCTATGTCAGGTGCTCGATGCCAGACTCATCTAATGCATCTTCAACCTTGTTATTGGCAGCGCTTTAAGCCTTAGGCCCTACCGAAGATTCGCGACCTGCTTCCAAACCATGAACTCTGAAATCACCAAGTCTCCACCAGGACCCTCCCAGTACCCTTAAATAGGGGTTCATATATGGTCCCGAATGATGGGACTTAGAAGGTAGATGGAGGGTCTAGGAAAAAGGCATACTGAAGTTTGCTGACTTCTGTGCGGGTTGGGGCGCCCCTCAATCGTGGCTGTCTGATTTGAGATACTCGCTACCGCCGCATATTGAAGATGCTTCTTGATCTATTTGCGCAAACTTGCCTACACAGACCCTTCTATGCAGTTCCCTTCTGGGTAGTATGTTATAGTCCTTACTAAAACCCGGAACAGACCCAAAAAGGAACTGCACGGGAGCCCTTGGGTACACCCTAAACCCCAGGTTTAGGATGCATTGGTCAGTGTAGTTATGACTTGTGCTAAGCAAACGGCTTCGATCCCCCTAACTAACCCCATAATACCGCCCAAGTCATATGAGGTTACAAGTCCAGCTGACTGAAACCTCGATTCGAGAGTTTCTGGGCCGTTTGGCACATCAGGCCCTTGATTCCCTGAACCGGCACATGCCCTAAACTCGCAACCCCGAAAAAAAAAAGCCAAAGACTAAGCCGCCAGGTCAAGCCAAGGTGCCACGTTGTTTAAATTCTTCTGCTTCTGACGCCATGCAAGGTATAGCAAGATGGCAACACACTGTGCTAAGAGTCCAAGTGCCCAGGTAATAGGACTTTAGGTGCCGAAAGCCTTTCAGTTCATAGTATCCGGGGTCTAAGCACCGATGATTTGCGTGCTTGGACCCTCCGGGCTTGTGTGATAGCTACTCAGCGCAGATCCGTGAGCTGCGGATCTGTTATGGCTATGCTACATGAAGGCTTCAATGTTCCTGGGATCTCACACCTACTTCCTGTTGCGAGTGCTACGAGCAATACTTCCTAGCGCCCCTAAAAACAGAACCACACTCCCCTTTATACAATTTCATATTGCTCGTTACACTTGGCTTGCTCGTGAGAGATCACAACGCAAGTTTGCGGGCAACAGCGAAACATCGCAAACATCAAGCAAAGCTGTGGCAGCAATAGTACAACTGCTCATACGCTGAGTGTGCATTTCAGGTAATGCCAGATTGAACCCGGCAAGCGGTAGCGATGGTTATAAGATTCGACAGAAGCTGATACCTGCTGACTTACTGGTTGTTAGTTGGGAATTAGGGAATGTAATTCCGAAATTACACTCCTATAATATCTCCAATGCTCCTTACTAACCTTAAACTTAAACCCTAAAACCTAAACCTCAAAACTATATACATATGTACATGCGTATATATACACACGTATATCTATCTATCTTTTCGCTAGTGGCCGCCAATAATTATCTTCAAAGCTCTTCACTTGGAGCTGACATTGATAGTCGCAGCCGGCACGCACCCAAGGTTCAGGGTTGAAGTAGTGTCAGGCCATCCACCACAAAGTGCGACCACAGGCGGGTATGGTAAGTACATCAGGTCCCAAAAGATTCCTCCCTAAACCCTAAAAGCATCCCTGAACCCTAAACCCTGAGCCGCAAAACTCTAAACCCTACTATACTACTACTACTACTACTACTACTACTACTACTACAGTACTGCATGGGCATCAAATCTTGGGTTTGGTATTTACAAGGGGCAGGGTCAAGGAGTCCGAGGAACCTAAGGATGTCCAGACAGTCCAGACAATCCAAATAGGGTTTACGGGGTAGTGTTTAGGGTTTAGAGTTCATGGCTTAGGACTTAGGATTTGGGAAAAAACATGGTGCCCCAAATCGGACACCCCAATATTTGTGTATATATGTGTACATATATAGATATAATCACCAATCTTCCAAAGAAACCCGATAAAACCCAACCCTATTTAGAACAGCAATCTTTATCGGCCCCATCGCTGTTTAGGCACCATTTTCCGCAACTTAAGGTAAGGCTGGCTGAGGTCCTTATCATTTGCCCAGATTCAATGAGGTGGACCCAAGACTATTCTCAAAGCTTCATCTGACAGAGCAGTAAGAGATGCTCATGTCAAGAAAGCTCTTGGGCGCGTATACGTGACGTTGTGCCTCTGAATGTATACCACTCATGGCAGCAACACAAGGGCCCGAGATTGGTAGGCTGGTATGGGGATGAGACAAGATATGTACATGGGTCGAACAGGCATATCTATAGATGTGTAGCGAAAGAGAGATGGATTATCATTCCTGTGCAGTGTTTCTGGGCTTTTTGGAGGGTCTTAGAAAGACTTGTAGCTTTGACGATGGAATATTTTAAGCGCTCAAGTATCAACATCTACCGCAGCCTCTAGGATCCTGCCCCAAACTGGACCATCCCTGTAACTGTCAAAATGTTTGGAGGATCATATTACGGTTTAGGGTTTAGGGTCTAGGGTTTGATATCATATAATCCTTAAATATTCCGATATATCCCTATATAGCCAGTATACTGGCCACATTGGCATCTAGATTGAGACTTACCCATCCCAGGCTGCCGACCATTGCTAAGGGCCGAAGGGTTTAGGGTCTGCGCATTCGGGTTTAGGGCATCGAAACATCAAAACAAAGGATCTTGGGGCATCTAGAAACCCCTACCAGCTACACGGAAGGATCCTGATATTTAGACTTGGAAGGCCCCCAGAATGTTCGTGAATGGGTTCCTACATCAAACAGCAAGGGAAGTGCATAGTACTCTTGGCACCCGGCCAGAGCAGGAGGTGAAGGTTCACCTCAAGCTTCGGAGTCACAGGCCCTCATAGTCCTCTCATACGTCCCGGGGCCCCTGGGCATCCCCATTTTGAGCAACCACGTAGAACAGGATATTACGTTGTGGTCTCCCCCACTGGGCACCCAATAGACTCACACATATTCCTCCGGTTCTTCTGGGAACTCTATACTGCAATCACCAAAACACTGATAACATTCCTACCTCATACTGCAACAGGCCCTACGACGGCCGAGCTGCGTGGTGCGCGTGAAGGCTCTCTGGTTTCGACCTGAAGCCTCGATGGGATCAGGGTTTCGGGATCAGGGCTTCTGAAGTTTCTTTAGACTTACAATACGAATGATATCTTGAATATTGCCTTAGGGTGTTGTTTTATATTAAAAATTACGAATAATTCCTGAGGACAGTACAGGCTTCGGGGCTAGGGCAAGGGAAGTGCTACATACCACCTCCGTACCTCACAACTGTAGCTACGTCGCCATGATAAGCTGAATGCGTCTAGCAACCATGCCCAGAAATGGGTGATTTTCTACGCCTACAGTGAGTAGGCTACAAGTGCCACATGCTCCTCAATATATTTAGTGATATGTACTTGCAGCCTACGTGTCTGGGGTGAGGGCTTTCGGCTAGGAGTTTGGGGCTTAGGCTTGTCTGCTGATGGAAGAACAGTCAAACCAGGACGCTTGGGAAATATCACTAGGCTTAGGATCTGGGGTTCAATGGGGTTCAAACCCTGGACCCAAAAATCATACAAGAAGGTAGGCAAAATGGGAGACCTTTTGTGGAAGCCTTCCTGGAATGCTATTCAACAAAACCGCGTCCCCTCACTCAAACAACCAGCCATAGCTGGATGAATATCCCTATAGAACCTAACATAATCCCTACATAGCCCTTTATGGCCCTAGATAATCCCTATAACCCCTACGTCAGAATGGGACAGCATCGGCTTCTATGTTCCCACTTCGCAGAATTTGGTTTCTCCGCTGCGCGTCCTGGCGCTAAGCCACAAACACCTTACTCCCCAAACCCTGAAGCCCAGACCGAGCCCTAACCCTAAACGCAAAGCCCGAAACTTAAAACTCCAATACCCTAAATCCTTAACTTAAAAACCTCAACCCCATGCTCTGTGCGTTGAACCCTCAACCTTCAAACTCTACACCAGCACTCCAAAGCGCTACACAAACACCCCTAAACTGCATAGTTGTAGACATCCTGTCCAAACCTCGAGGCATAGATACCAGCATGTCCTCCCTGCACCCCTCGACCCAAATATACCTCCCTCCAGTCCCCAAAACACCCTGCTCTCCTGAACAGTGAACCCCTTCAGCAATTCTCTCCCTAAGCCCCTAGAAGATAGTTGCTCAAAATCGCTGTTCCTTCCCCTATATTTGCTTTTATAGACCTGCAGAAGCCCTCAATACGTAGATAACCCCTATGCCTATGCAAGATTGAGCTGCAAAAAGCAACATCCCCCAATAAACATGTATCCTAAACCTTTGAACCCTAAACCCCCAAACCCTGAACCCTAAACCCTAAATCCCTAAAACCCTAGACCGTTAAACCCCTAGACCCTAAACCCTAAATCTCCCCCAAATGCCTTACGCCGGGCGCCGGGCGGTGCTTGGAAGTCCCGACGAGTTGCTTCGCTGAAGGCTGGTTTGGCCAAAAGGGAGACCTCTGGCTCTAGCGGTTTAGGGTTTAGGGTTTAGGGTTTGGGGATTAGGGTTTAGGGATTAGGGGTTTAGGGTTGAGGGATCAGGGATTAGGGTTCAGGGTTTAGGGTTGATGTTAAGTTCTCTCTGGCTCCTTCTGCCCATCGCCAAGGTTTAGGGATGTAGGGTTTTAAGGTTGTAGCATTTAGGGATTGAGGGTTTAGGGTTTAGGGATTTAGGTTTTAGGGTTTAGGGTTACCTGTAACTCCAGTTGCATACAGCTTAGTAAAGGCACGGAATAATGTCAGGTAAAATATAGTCAACTTACCCAGAGAACTGCAGACAATTGGGATTACAGGTATCTGCGTGGGAACCCTTGCAACAGTCAATCTTAGAAGTATTGTGGCTTTAGAATAACAAGCCAAAAGAGATTACAAAATGCAGGAACCTCCCGTGTGGCGGTATACGACTCTACACTGCTTTGTATCGTAGGTCTTGCGAGTAGGATTATGGACGAACGCTTTAGTGCCTAGAGCAGCAGTGTTTGGAATTCCTACACCCTAAACCCTCAAGCCCATATAAACTTGCCATTGCTTAGGGTACCCAAATTTCCCTACTTTTAAATTTTAGAACTTCAAAACCAAAATGACCCCCCCCCCCAAACCCTAAGTACTGGAAATAAACCCTAAACAGACCACACCCCCCAAACCCTAAGTAATGGTAATAAACCCTAAACAGAATTGAGGGTTTAGTTGCGGATGTGAACCCTGTACCCTGCAGGGTTGGGACTATGGCTTGACGCAAAGCTTCTGAATCTACTAATTACTAAAGTCTAAACGGACTTTAATGGGAACCCCAAACAGGGAACCCTAAGAATATAGTAGGAATATAACAGAATATTAGGACCCTGGTAGTTAGATTCCTATCATATTCCTACTATATTCTTGGGGTTCCATGTTTGGGGTTCCCATTAACGTCCCTTTATAGTGCCCCCTGAAGTAGATAGAATATGGGATTTAGGGTTTAGGGATTCTAGTCCCCCGTCAGTAGATAGAACATGAGGTATATGAGGATTTTCTAATACAATATTGGGCAGTTCTACATTCTATCTATACTGGTCTTTGCTTAAAGGTTAGATCTGTTTGGCTTGGTAATTTGAGCTTCACGGCCAAAGGAGACAGCACCCAAACCTCTGCAACTAGCCTTGGATCCCTAGTGGCTCATCGTGTGAGAGTCTCTCAGGATTGGCGTGTTGTGATAGGGAGGGACCCTGTGTGTCTGTATATATGTATATGTGGGTTAGGGATGGAGCCACGGGTAGGCTTCAGGGACAACTTGGAGGTCATAGGTAATCATAAGTGAGGGTCTACAACGGATAACTATCGCTAGAAACAATATTATACTCATAGTTGCCCATGAAGCTACACAAATAGGATCATGTTTGGCGGGCACCCACCGCAAGATTTTCCCAAAGCCGGTAAGGCTTAGGCGATGGCGTCCTAAAGGGTCTGGTTCTCTAGGGAGGGCATTAAGAACTTAAATAATCTCTTGCAGAGCTGTGCAATACCCGCCAAGCTTCCAACTCGAACGCGAAACGCCCAACTGAAGCTCAAATCCTCCATTATCCCAATATAACCCCAATAGAATCCCAATATAAATAACTCAGACCCGAATCTCTAAAGTCTAAAGCATGATCGCACCTAGGGCTGAGATCTGCGAATGAAAAATGATTTGCGAACCCCGGTCCTGGGAATAAGGGCCCTACGACTAGCACATGGGGTTTGGGGCTGTCAATATCAAAGTTTTTGGCTACCAAAAACGTCTCCATGCCAATTCCTGAATCCTAAGCCCTAAGCCCTAAATAGTAGCTTCCATTTTCTTCTCCATAATCCCTATATACCCCCTGTATAGCCCTCTATATGCCCCCTACGCAGAGCTTCCAACATTATGCTCTTGGGGGGGCGCTATATCTAACAAGAATCCGAACCAATACCCTCCCGGAAACTAACATGGAAACCCAAAAAGGGCCCTATAAAGACTACAGTCCTTTTAAAGGGGGGCTATATGGGTTTCCATGTTAGTTTGGAGGAGGGTAAGCAAAACACACCCAGCCCAAACAAGGAACCATCTTGAAGGGTCTATGGGGCTAGGATAGCAAATCATGCGGATTTGTGGGTGATCATTTTGAAAAACAAGCTCAAAAATTATCCAGACCCCAAAATCGTAAGCCTAAAACCCAAGCCCTGCGCCCCTAAACCACACCCTAAACCCAAATCCTTACCTTACTGCTAATGCCAGAAATCTTGCATGACCTTTTTCTAGAACATCATAACTCCCAAGGCCAAAGGGCTCTTGGGGTCATAACAAACTTCCCTAAGGTCAAGTACCTGAGTAATATGTAACTAGGGCGCCCAAAGTACCCATGGATAGGAACCCATTTCGGCCCAAAGTATCTACTATTTGGCTACTTGGGCCCTGAGGGTTCTTGTCCCTAAGCCCTAAAGCCTAAACCCTAACACCCTAAAACCCTAAAACCTAAACCGTAAAACCCTAAACCCTAAAACCCTAAACCCTAAAACCCTAAACCCTAAAACCCTAAACCCTAAAACCCTAAACCCTCAAGGTCCAGACCTCCTCCACAGCCGGCTGGTCCCATCTTCG
>CAJNIZ010004830.1:0-13015 GCA_905231905.1 Symbiodinium pilosum | reverse complement strand
TTAGGGTTTAGGATTTAAGGTTTAGGGTTTTGGCTTTTAGGGTTTAGGATTTAAGGTTTAGGGTTTAGGCTTTTAGGGTTTTAGGATTTAGGGTTTAGGGTTTAGGGTTTAAGGCTTTTAGGATTTAGGGATTCTGCTCTGGGATGCTGGAGTTGCAAGGGCTTAGGATTTAGGGATTAGCCTTCAACTGAACCGTAAGCCCTAAACCCAGTACGGTACCAAAACCTCAAACACCCAGTCCAAAGCCAGAAATCTTAAGCCACCCACCGTAAACCCTAAACCTCAAACCCGCAGCTTTAAACCCTAGACCTCAACCCTCCAGCTCTAAAACCATCACCTCAAACCCTCGGTCAACCTGAACCCCAAACCCAGTATTTAAATAAACGCCTAATCCTAACTACAGTCTAAACTTAGAATCCCCAATCCTAAACCCTACACCCTAAACTGCCACTTCCCCAGGGTAGCCCCAGACCCGCAACCTCCGAAGAAGGTCGCTGATACCCCCTGGCTTGGACACAGGCTCGCCCTGGCGCTTTTCAGGTAAATCCTTACGCTTAGGGTTTAGGGTTTAGGGTTTAGGGTTTAGGGTTTAGGGTTTAGGGGCTTAGGGTTTAGGGTTTAGGGGCTTGGGGTTTAAGCCCTAAAGCCTAAACCCTTCACATTCCTTGTGTGTGGCGGCGGTGGGGGGGGGTTAACAGGTGTAGAGTCATTTCCAACCATGACCAAGGTCTGAGCCCTGTTTAGGGCTACAGGGTTCTCATCTGCTGGAACCCAATCAGCCCACAGCGATGGAATCCTGTGTCCAGGGTCACTTAGGGGCGAAGGGGGCCTAGGAAAGGGGTTCGAGAACTATTCTATCGCCAGCTCCATGTATACATATGCTATAAGATTTAACAGGGCCTTGGAACATCGGGTTTGGGGATGAGGTTTGCAGAGCGCCCGGTGTAGGGCTTTGCGCGTTGTTTTCCAGCTTCACCCTAATTAAACCCTAGACCGTAAACCTTAAACCTTAGACCCTTGCTAGGGCCATGAATCCTACACCCTAGACCACTAAGCCCTAGGCCCTCAAACCCCAAACCCCTTCTCGCAGCAGCTGGGGAGACGCGCTAAATCTAAAAGGTTCAAAGGGCCCGCTACCGAGATTTAACGTTTCGACGATGGTAATTACTTGTCTAGCGTTTCGGGGCTCACGGAACTTAGTAAACAGGTCATGCTTACTAAAGGAGGCGACAAGCAGACTGACCCCAATTAAGGGACTCCACCATGTCTGACCTATCTACTAACCCTACACCCTATCCACTAAGCCCTAATCCTAAACCCTTAAACCTAAAACCCTAAACCCTAACCCTAAACACCCTAAACTCTGAACCCTAAACCCTGTAGGTTCATGAACCAACTTGTAGCCCCAAGATCCAGATGCGCATTGGCCTTGCCATTACACAGGGCATAAAAAAAGGTTCAGGGTTTAGGGTTTCCTTATACCTCGATAAGGGAAAGTATTCTAATGCAGTATCCCGAAGTGCCGCCTAGACGGGCTCTTTGAGCTATAGTCTGAACTCCTAGTATCTCCCTTAATACTCCCCTACAGAATGCCCTATATGAATCGCTTTAAGGAGTTTAGACTTTAGGTCATTTGGGATTCATGAGGCAGCTGGTCTCACTTGAGAGAAAAACTGGCACTGTCCTGGGATATTCCCGAACATTACAGCATACACTTCGTATAGGGCTGTGCCAAAATAAGAACTCACTGTGAAATGCTGCGACACGCCTTGAACCACAAACCTTAAACTGTCGGCCCTAAGCCCTGACTAAGCCCTAAATCCTAATTACACTCCTGGAAACAACATGGAAACCCAAAAGGGGCCCTATAAAGACTACAGTCCCTCATGAGGCTATATGGGTTTCCATGTTAGTTTGGGGGAGTGTAAGCCCTATAGCCCTAACCCTATAAACTCTAAGCACACAGCCTTGAAGCCTGGATCTCCTAGAAGCATCCGCAATATACTCCGAGGCTCTGGGCACTTAGTAAGCAGCAAAATTCATGGGGTTATATGTCCAGTACCCCCTGTTATCAAAACCCCCTCGCCTATAATCCACTTACTAAGTATCCTGAGGGTCCCAGCACGTCTCCCTACTGCATAAGGCCCTCATTAATGTAGATGCTTGAGTAATTTTCCACGGTATCGCCTAATCAACCTGGTGAAGCTCCTGTATAGTATAAGCCAAAACCGTACCCTAAGAGATTTAGCCCGCCATGTTACACAGATACAAAATCAGGATCAAGCCGAAGATCAAACGCTTCAAAAGTAAAAGTACTCCCCCGCCCATAGACCTCCTATCTTCCCCAAAAGTAAATAGTCCCCCGCTTCTATAGAGGTACTATACTGTATTTCGAACATCTGCTATGAACCCTAAACCCTAAACCTAGACCCTAAGGGTGCTTATCAGTATGGGACGGGATGCACAACCTTGTACATAACTGCCAGTACCCATGCCGGGGGTGCGTCAATGTAGCTGAGGGCAACACCTGCAGCGCACAAGAAGAAACAACAACTTAAGGTTTAGTTGTTTTTTCAAATATCGGACTTTTGATGTCTGCAGGTTTAGGGTTTAGGCTACGAACACCGCCGCGTAGACCATCACAGATTCTACAAGGAAAGCTACCCCTCATTTCTTAAGAACTGCCCGTATTGATAACTCTTTTTCTTATGTACTTGTGTTTTGACGAAGTGTGGGTTTTGGGAGGAATAGGGGTGCTGTTGAGTTTTCAGAGGTTCAAGGGCAAAATATTGAGACAAGCAGAAGGCCCATCCCAGCACAAGGCAAGCCACGCTTCTGCTCCAACAAGTGAAAGAACCCTTGAGGTAAGACTTTGGAAATGGGTTGAAGTGGCAAGCTTCTTCTGCCCAGCTGGTTCAAGAACATTCCGCGATTGCCCGAAACTATCGTGGAAGCTTCAAATTGGGCTTACAAAGACATCTGCGTGCTGTCTCCGAAGGCGCCACTCAATCTAATTTTCCCACGTTGGGGAGGGGGTGTGTAGTCTCTAAAAATCCATTTCAGCCACATGCTTCCACCCAAGCCCCAGTCAGCCCTACGCCCGAGTAAGGAGCCGACGCGTCTCGACCACCGGACGCGACACCTTTACCCAGGACCAGTCCTCCTGGAACTCCTCCTCTTCCTCTCGGTGTTTGGAAGCAGTTAGATGCAGTTTCCAATCATGAGGGCTCCTGAATATCGGGGTCCTTGGGCTTTGGGATATGGACCCTAACCTGTGGGAATTGCGGATAGGACTGGGGCTACTGAGAGGCTCAGGGGCCTTAGTAAGTAGATTATCCGTGGGTTTTGAAAAACAGCCTACCCCCAATTACCTACGTACCAAGTCCCAAAAGCCCCAGCCCCCTACATGTCTCCCTATAACCCCTTTAAAGAATCCCTAACTTACTTACCCAGTCGCTGAAACCTCGGTTGTACTTACTTGCCTCCACTCCAGGTTCTAGTACCTTTGGTCTTGAGTTTGGATGCTGAAGTCTTCAGGACGACGTTGGTAGTTTGAAGGAATTCAAGTTGAGCTACCTTTTCCGAGGAGAACATATTATCGAACATATAACTATGTGTATATGCATTATATATATATATATATATTCTTGTGGTAACTTGATTTTCAAACTCATTGACAGCACGCTCGAAGAGAGGCTTAGCCTTGTCCGACTGCCCTGGCAAGTGTTCCGCTTGGTCAAATGATGCTGTATGGGGTTAGACTGGGTTGCGGTTAAATTGGGGAAACCACATGAATATACATATATATATATATCCATTATGGTATTTTCATTTAAGCTCTTTAACAGCAATCCCATGGAAGGGGCATATGGGGTTCAAGGTATAGGCTTATACCCTTGAAATCAATAAGGGGTGATGGAACGTCGGCGCAACACAGCACAACTGTCTCAACTATGGGAGTTGGTATGAGGGATAACCCTAAAACCCTAAACCATAATAGAAGGGCCATTGTGACAAACGTCCATCTGCCGTGGCCAGTAACTACTTATAACTGGGCTTATAACCCTACTTATATAATTGAGCCTATAGAGGTTATCCCAATTTTAAGCAGGGTAATCCCAGTTATATGTAGTTCCGAAATCCCATGGCCTCCAAGTAGCCCCCCCTGAACCCTGAAAAGTAAACAATACAATCGGCCAGCCCTCCTCTAAGTGGGTGGTGGTCAAAATCATGGTCCCTTTTTGGATCCCTATTATAATACGGGCACCTATGACGGCACCTAATTTCTAGGGTGCCCAAAAAGGGACCATAATTTTGACAACCACCCAAGTGTATCTGCCCTGGCATGCTCTAAGAACTTGATTGTAGCTGCTCAATGGGGAGTTGCATTCGGGGGTCTAAGCTTGAGGGTTTTAAGGCATCCGTAATTCAGTTGTGCAAGCCCTCGCAACCCAGAAACATCGAGACCTTTCCAATCCCATAGATGAAGCGTCATCTACTCTGTGACAGAACGCCTGCGACCCCCAAATCCCTGAGAGCTGCGGTCCTCCACATATCGATCCTGCATCATGCTTGGGATAGCGTTTAGTGAAATCAATGCGGGTAGGTATCTCGAAGGAAACTATCCCTATATAACCCCTATAGTTCTATCTACTCAAGGGGGGCCCTAAACCCTAAACCCTGAACCCTAGGTCCTTACAACATACTAAATATCCCAGGGGCTTACCCAGTTACAGCCCTTAAAGGTTGGAGCTTTTATCATAAGCCCGACGGGATGGGGACCTTGTTTCTTGTTTTTCAACCTCCTTTGTAAGCAGTCACCTAAAACTCTCAGTTGCAAGGTGCTTCCATGCTACTCACGTCAGACCTCCACACCGTTTAGGGGTCATATAAACAGATTATGTAAACCCTGAATCCTACATATCCCCATGTTTTCATGTGGCTACTGATCAAAGCCCATGCCCCGCGTTAAGGTCCGTCCCTGTGCTGTCTGATCCGGACGGAGAGTGGGATCGCACACTTGTCCCGGAGGGTCTGGTTCATGATTTGTTTCGATCTGTTTTGGGAGCATCGTGCCTTTCTCAAATGACGAGTATATGCATGAGCCCTCTCGGTATGCAGCAAAACGCGCGAGTCATGCACCTTGAAAAGCATGTTTGGGTCTGGAACGGGGTATGGTACGAATCCCTGATTTCCGAGCGAAACTTTGGTACCATCTTCACCAGCATTTTGGACGACAAACGTCAATGTTGAAGCACAGGCCCCGAGCACAAGCAGGTGAACTATTGAATTTCAAGTAATGTAGAAGTTAAGGAACTCGGATGAAGTTCCTGTATTGGGGAAACCCTTTATTTACTCTATATACCCATTAGGGTAACTTAATTTGAGTTCCTTAACAGCAAGCCTGCAAAGTAATGTAGGGGATCTTCTGAGACCGTACAGACTTTCATATGCCTATGCTCGGAATCTTGTAGAGCCTATCGAAGGTAAATAGGTATGTTGGGGATCTGGTACAACCTGTTCATAGTCCATAGGGCTATTATGAGGATCTTGCGCCAACCTCTCGGAATTCCACAGGGCTATGTTGGCAAAATGCTGACCATGCATGCTACAAGTCAGTGAGGTTTGTTAGCAAAAAATGGTCTTCTGTATGATAGTCTGGAACGGAGGGGTCTGGAACGGAATTTGTGGAATTTGTCCAGATCTCTGGATCCGGCTCTGGATCGGAATGTGTGCCTCCCCTTGTTTCAAACCATCATATTAAGGGGGAGCCATGTGGCTAAACTACAGAACAGCACTACTGCCCCTTCCTGGCAACTACCTGGCTGCGCGACTGAAATTCTTTTCTACGGGCATGCTCTGCCAACAAGATGTAGTCGTCCGAAAGACTCTGTAGAAGCGCAGATGTATATCCATTCGATATACTACTGCTTCGGAACTCTTTGCATGCACCCTCCAGCCCTAAACCCAAGCATCATGTCAGGCACCGGGCTGCTGAAACCGAGAGATATCCCTCAATCCCAAAATACACGCAGGTATAAACCCTTGTTAATTAGTAGGTAGTAATGAGAAGCGCTCCAGATCGTTCGAAAGAGCTGTCTCCCGAAAGCCCCAAGCCTAAAACCTAAACATACCCCAACTCTGACTCCTGAACCCTACTCCCACCACTCTCAATCCTGAACCCTGCCCTGAAACAAAACCACTGCCTCATCCTTTGGAGGAGCTTTCACCGGAGAGACTGGCACCGGGGGTGCCGACACCGGGGGTGGTGGCGCTGCGTTCTTTGCCGCAGCTGGGATCACGTCGCTGTATCCGTTGGCCTCTCGAGGTTTAGGAGCCCCAGGGCGTTTACACTGCCTGGACTGAGGTACGTATGTGTTAGGCTATCCAAATTCTAGTCTACTTTTCGGGTTGTCATGATAGCACGGCCCCTCGCAATGATTTTGGCAAAACCTCATGCAAAATCCATATGGAGCTGCAATCAGGGGACAATTTCAGATGAGGCTGTCCGGGGCTTTGTAAGAGTTTGACAAATCTTGATATAATCCAATGTTCTTGTGCCGGAAGGGACCGCGGTCCTGCGGAAAATGCGATCTTGGATACTGCTTCGTGCCCTCCTCTACTTTGTGGACATGGCTGCATCCATATGGGTTGGGTCTAGGGTCTATAGGGTTTAGCGTCTACAGTCTAGGGTTTAGGGTATGTGGGTAAGTCTCAAAATTATGGGTCCCTTTTGGTTTTAGGCTATATTACGGCACCTAGTATTTAGAAGTACCAAAATGGGACCCTGATTTTTGAACCATCCACGTCCAACCTCTGACCTTGCCTCCTGGTAGCATGGAATGAAAGAATTGGTCCCTAGGTAAAGAAACCTTCATCCACTAGTAGCACGAAGTTAGAAAGCTGCAGTTTTCAGGCCTAAACGGGCAATTGCCTCACAAGGGACTTTTGGATGACATTGCAACACTGAAGCATGGCTAACAGCCCGAAACCCCAGGGCTTCTGATGTATGGGTCCAAACAAGAGATCGAGAACACCCCATCCTGGACCCTCATCCTGGCAAACCATTCTTGCACCCAGCGCCGTGCCTGTACACTTTGCCATGTGGCTTGTGTAAGCTTTATGAGGCCCGTAGAATCCATGGAACCTGAACGCTTTTTGCACCTCGAGGCAGTTTTCATAGGCGCAGAGTTGATCACTGCCCTCCCCAACATCATGCCTGCAACAGTTGCCTCCCGATCTTCCCGCAGCTCTAAATCCTAAACACTGAAGCCCTAAACCCTAGACCCTGAGCCCTAAACCTTAAATGCTCTTGTTTTGAAATGGTCTGGGCTTTTCTGAGCACCCCTGTTAAAGCCTATTGCCCAGGACAAAAGCCTCAACCATCCTCAAACTGGGGATTAGGGTTCAGGGTTAAAGGTCTAGGACCTTAAGGCCAAAACTTCCCCCCCACCGACGTTTAGGGTTTAGGGTTTACTGATGCTGAAAGAGGGTCATGAACCTTTTGAACCCTTACCCCTTCAGGTTCCACAGTAGTTTGGAGGAGGTAAATCCATTATCTCAAATCCTTGGTAAGGTTGCTTTATCCTCAGGGCATGCAACCAAAACCTCAGGGAATCCTGAATCCATATATACTCCTACAACCAAATCATTACAGTCCCAAGATTCCCCTTCATAAGCCCTGTAATACTCCCCTACACAATCCCCCATATAATCCATTTGAATGATTGTAGCAAAAATCCTCAAGCCCTTTCCTGGACCCTGGGGCCGCCACTGCAGGCACGGAACTCTGCGCTGGCCGGCTGATGTTACCCTGCGCTCGTGCCTCTGCCCACGACCTGGCTGAGAAGTCCAACGCCAACGCGGCTTAGGGTTTAGGGTTTAGGGCCTGGATATGGTTTGGTGCTCAGGGTTTAGGACCTTTGAATGGAGAATCACATCGCAAAGAAAGCGCAAAATCAAATGGACACTGTGGTTCGAGAGGGGTTTGCATGGCTAATTGCCTATATGATGGTCCCAGGTAAGATGCCTCAGGTTGACCTCAAAATACTTTATTAATTATCTAGGTCCCGACATTGCCCTTCTCCCGGCTTTTATGCTTCGGGATTCAATGCTCAGGCCTAGGGTTAGCGAGTTTAGGGAGCTGAAAAGGCCTAGAAGCCTATATGATGGCTGAGGGCTTAGGATTTAGGGGTTTAGGGTTCAGGGTTTATTTATGTCTGAGCACAACACTGGTTTTGCCAGTGTACCCGGCGGGGTAAAGTCGTTTTCCTAATCCTGTACACAATGGAAGCAACGTTCCAAACATCAGGGGCCGTCTTGGGATGTCTCTATGTATAACAAGGAATCGTTTGGGATGTTTAGGTTTCAAGAGTTCGCAACATAGAATTTGTGGCGGCAGCGGTATCTGGCTTGGAGAAAGGGTTCAGCATTTAGCGTTCAATGCCTTCCAAAGCTTCCAAATCACTCAGAGACTCCGGGGATTCAGTAGGTAGGTTTAGGGCCCTTTCGAAGGGGCTATAGAGATATATAGGGCTACATAGGATGCTTTAAATATTATGAAGTTAATATGACTTCTCCTTGATTGGGGTAAAAATGTCCCTATCATATGATCCCGAAACCCCTATGAAACCTAAGCCATAGCTGTAAACTCTACAGGATGGTCCTTCCTAGTTACAGAACTATAATTACAAGTCCCATAACTGTAGTTCATAGACTTATAACTAGACTCATCCCCCTTATGAGTTACTTCTAACCCAAGTTATAGCATAGGAGCCCCACCTTGTAATCTTTTTAACCTAACCCTAGAAGCCCAGGGACCCATATAGTAGGTCCTTGGGTTACAGATAAAAAAAAAATATATATATATACGGTCTTAAGGACAGGAACCCAATATATAGGTAACTGGGCTTCTAGGGTAAGACAAGCGAGGCGAGTTCCACTGCACGAAGCGGGACTTGTGGACGCGGCTCGTTAGCCCGAGCTCTTCAGCCCAAGCCTTGGGGAGGAGGTCCGAACCAGGGTTCAAGGTGCAGGTTGAGGGATCAGGTTTCGGGTTTAGGGTTTAGGGTTTATAGGGTTTAGGGTTTAGGGACTTGGGGGTCTACCTGGACACCAAAAACGTGTGAAATAATGGCTCTGATGGCTGTTATGATGGGTTTAGGGCCATTGTTGAGCATACTTGTAGGGTTTAGGTAGGGCTTGAGGTTCAACCTTTAGGGTTCAGGGTGTGTACCAGTGTGAGTGCGCGGTGAGAGCGCGCCCACTGCCCACCGTTCGAGCGCTCGGGTAGCTGAGCCGTCCCGCCCCGACCACCCAGACTACCTGGACCCCCAAAGTATGTAGAATAATGGCCTTTTGGGCTATATTTAGGTGTTCTGGGTCCTTATTTTACTTACTTTGGGGGTTTAGGTAGTCTCGATTAGGCAATAGGGTCCCTACTCCCGCAAACCACCCTAGCCAGGGGCACTTCTGTCAGTGGGAATCTATTCTATTTGTGGGCTATATGGGAATCATGGAAAATCAAATAGAAACCAGTCTATAATGGGGTATATATTGGGGATTTATATGAGCTATAGTCTAAACTCCTAGTATCCCCCTTAATAACCCCTATAGTAGTCCCCTATATAATCCCCTATATAACCCCCCCTTAAGGACTTTAGACTATAGCACAGGGGGTGGATTTGATGTATTTTCCTGGCCTCAGCCGGTCGGCTTGTTTTAGCTTTCACGCTGCTTGGGCCCTGGCTGGGCGCATGCGGTCTCGCGCAAACTCCCTTTTGAAACATCCTCAAATCTCGGTACTACTGTTGATGGATGAAATCTTGCGCCATCAAGGGGCCCTAACCTACTGTAATTCCTAGGACATTAGGGACCTAAGGTGGTGCAAGATTTCCTCCATCAACAGTATGAAGCCGCGCAGAACAACACAGAAGGCAAATACTTAGCTCCTCACCAGAAGATCGGCCTTACGGGCAGCGCGCTTAGCGCTCGTCGCGCTAATTTCGAAACTCCCTCAAACCTAACACCACTTTCAAATCCCCAAAATTGGCACTCGCAAAGCCCTGCAAAGTCTTGCCCCCCAAAAGTTTGTTTAGCAAGTCGTCTGGGAGGATTTTGTTTCCCCACTTGCAGGCCCATGGTAGCTTGTAACTACTTATCACTGGGATTACAACCCTACTGATAATTGGGGTAACTGGTAACTCCTATAAGCCCAATAAGGTGGAATATAAACAGGGGTATAAGCCCAGTTATAAGTAGTTTCCAAGTCCCACGGGCCTCCAAGTAGTTTGTGGGAGGCCGCCTTGGGAATCCTCCCTGGACGCCCTTGAGCTTTCTTTGAAAACGTTGGAAGGGTTTAGGGTTTAGGGGTTTAGGGTGTAGGAGTTTCCTGACAATTCTGCAACATATTCCGAATAGTGGCCCGCATGCTAAGTTGCCAATTTCTGGGCCCTTTTTGGATCTCTCGTCTTACACGGCCTGGTTCTAACTATATCTATATATATATTATATATATATAGGATCCTGTAGGGTACCCCAAAAAAATTGACTACCTCCCCAACCGTATTGTGTTCGATACTCAAGAATAGGGGTGGGGGGGCCGCTAAACTTGAGAGCAGAAAGCTGGAGTATCAACATTCCTGACCCCAAGGCCTCGAAAGAGGAGACACGGTGCAGGGGGCTGATGAATGACCAATTTATTTTGAGGTTTACGTTTAGGCATTCTACACCACAAGTGTACATGGAATGAAGAATCATATTCTTGGTTACTATGAAAGCGCCCTTCGTAGCATAACTCACACTCTTTGCATGTTGCAGCTTTGCTGGCCTTCACTGTGAAGGGAGGTGATCAACTGAGGTGCTGGCACGCGCATCCTCCTCAGAGGATGCACCCGCCGCGAGGTCGTTGACGCTCCGGAGCTCTTGGTCCTTCTCCTCCGTAAACCAACCCTGAATATGTACGTATATACATATATATATATATATGCGTCATATGGAAATGAATGGGGTTTGGGGGTGCTGAGGGTTCAAGAACCAGGGCTTCGATGCCGTGGTCAGCATACTGGATTTTCAAAACTCAAGGCCGAAGGTGTGAACCTTCCAAGAATCTGGATGCCCTGATAAACACCCAAACCCCTAAACCCTAAACCCTAATCCCTAAACCCTAAGCCCTAAACCGTAATCCCTAAAACCCCTAAACCCTAAACCCCTGAACCCTAAACCCTAAACCCTTATCCCTAAACCCTAATCACCTAAACCCTAATCCTATGATTCGTATGATCAGAACTCCCCAGGAGGGACCCCACACTTCCTGGAAATCCTGCTGTGAAGGAATCCCAATTCAAGGCTTTACATTAATATAGGAGTTTCCATTTTCTTTTCCATTATCCCTATATAACCCCAATATATAGCCTATTATACTATACTGGTCTTTGTCAAAGGGGTGATTGTAGGTAGTACTCCCATCTTATCCCTACGCAAGTAATGCAGCTTCCATGTTTCACCGAGGATTCGGGTTTAGGGTTCAGAGTTTAGGGTCTAGGAATTTCGGGTTTAGGACCTCGGGTTTAGGACTTCAGGTTTAGGATTTAGGGTTTAGGATTAAGGGTCTAGGACGTGGGGTTTAGGGGATTCATGTTTCAAGTCTACAGCCTCCAATTTTCAGGACTGAGACCTCAGAGCTGAACCCTTAATCCGGGGTAACTTAAAAGAATTTCAGTACCCCATTTAAGGCTGTATATAGTAGTTTCCATTTTCTTTTCCATTATCCCCACATAACCCCAATATATAGCCTATTATACTATACTGGTGTTTGTCATAGGGGTGATTTTAGGGAGTACTCCCTATATAAACAACCATGTAGGGTGAGGTCGGGCGAGGTCGCTTTACATTGCTCAGTTAATCCTGAACCCTAAGCACGAACCCTGAGCTGGTGTGCCTCGATGGTATCCAGCTGCTCCTCCTGAAAGCCCTTGCTCAGAAACAAAGCCTCAGAGACAGGCTTGCTTGAAGGCTCAGGGTATTTAATAAGAGGGTTATGGGGACCCTAAGTGGGGGGTCAGAGGTATATAGAAATATATATATATGTATATATATATATACATATATACGTATTTATATATGTGTATATATATATATGTGTATGTGTGTATATAGGGTTTAGGCAATAGGTAGGTTCGAGGCACCCTAAGCGGGTTATAGGTATTGATAAGGTGTAGGGTCTGATGTAAGTCACGCACTAAGGCCCCTGAGCCTTCACCCTAAACCCTAAACCCTAAGCTTAAAGCCTAAACCCTAAACCCCTAAACCCGAGACCCTAGACCGCATAGGATTCAGAGCTACCACGAATGATCCCGGTGGTCATCTACAGGAAAATGGGTATGTCACCTTTTGAAGATGCTCCCTTAGGTAATGCTTCAGATGGTGCTCCAGGTGCTCCAACAATCCCTGTGTCATCCCTGGATGAACCGTTGTCTAAACTCCTTAAAAGGCATTATATAGGGGACTACTATAGGGGTCATTATTAAGGGGGATACTAGGAGTTTAGGCCATTGCTCATATGAGCTACAGTCAAGATTTCCTAGACAACTTATGGACATGGGTCCTTATCATGGAATATACTAGGGACCGTACCAGACTACCAAAGGGGACTTTATGTCCACCCTTACTTGGTAATCATAGTACTGACCGTAGCTGATATGCCCTTAGAGCCCCTTAGCACTTTGCACGACACTTCAACCCTAAACCTCAACCCTAAACACTAAACCCCAGACCCTCAAACCTATTATTCAGGTGGTGCAAGATCTACTCCAACAGTTGCAAGATGTTGAAGACTTACGCGTGGGTATGTCTAAGTCTCTGGGAGAAAGGATCCCGCTGGCTCGGTTTCGGGTTTAGGATCCAGGGTTTAGGGTTTAGGGCTTAGGGTTTAGGGCTTGGAGGTTAGGGTTTAGGGTTTAGGGCTTAGGGTTTAGGGCTTGGAGGTTAGGGTTTAGGGTTTAGGGTTTAGGGCTCG
>CAJNIZ010004829.1:2355-17738 GCA_905231905.1 Symbiodinium pilosum | reverse complement strand
CCTCCCGCCCATATATATATATATACAGTTACATATAGTATGAAACGATAAGCCCTCCTTTTGCGGCAGGACGCAAGCACCTGTACCGAGTGCAAGAACACAATGCATCTCAGCCTGGTTTGTTGGATGTAGTAGGTTTTGGATTCAAGGTTTAGGGTTTAGGGATTAAGGCTTAGGGTTTAGGCCCTAAACCCTGAACCCCAAACCCTAAACCCAGGGTTTAGGGATTAAGGTTTAGGGATTAGAGCTCAGTATCCTACGCAATCAGAAGAATCAGATGCCTGTATAGGGACTATGTAAGGATGTGTTGTGATACGGTTTCGGAGAAGCATATGGCTGACACAACAAGTACCTGGCAAAGAACATGGAGCAGAATATTGAATAAAGTTTCTACGTCTAAACCCGAAACCGTGATATGGGAGGTTCCAGGCTTAGACATAATTAATCCGTTGGGTTCAAGGTTTAGGGCTCATCTGTAGGGTTCAAACCCTGAACCTTAAACCCTAGCCCTTAACCTGGACCAACCTTAGGGAGCTTCTATATGGTAGTTTCCCAAAATAAGGGGACCCCAATATAGACCCCAATATACTATAATCCTTATTATGGGGACCCGCAGAAAGGTACCCATAATTTTGGGAAATCCCCATATTTTGGGGGTATGGGATCCCAAATAGCTAAGAAAAAAGGATCCTTTTTCTTCCTAGGGTAATGTGGGCTAAGTACGTTTGGGGATTATGTGCCCGGTTCAGGGTCCGGGACTATGTGTAGGGTTTAGGTGTAGGGTTCAGGTTTTAGGGTTCAGGGCTTAGGGTGTACGGTCTAGGGTTGGGTCCAGGGCTTGGTGTTCAGGGACAGGATGTAGAGCGTAGGTCTACATGCGGAGGTGCCTTCTCGAAGTTTATACAATCATGATTGTAGCAGCGTGGGGGGGGGGGGGTACAGGATATGAAGGGTTATTAGGGGAATACGAAATGACATTTGCAGTGGGGACCCCAAAAGGGGCCATATTTCTGACCACTTGCCTCGAGGGTTTAACCCTCAACCTGAAACCAATTATCGGGTTATCATGGCCTATACCCAGGGAGGCCGCAACCTGAAACCTTATCCTTAGATCCTAACACCCTGCATCTTGTACAGCCCTAAATAAGCAAATCTCCCCCTTAGTAGCTGCACGAATCCATCCTTAAATCCTGAACCAAAATCCTCAAGCAACCCTACGGCATTAATCCTATACATCCCTAAATCTCTAAACCCATAAGCCTGATGCAGATAATGTCTAAGAATATTCCAAGATGGCCCACACATATCCCTTGTAAAGGAGTCCCTAAGCCCTTCCTGTATTGCCTTTAGTTAGCAGAGGGCGAGGAACGGAAAAGAAAAGGATGACTACTAAAATGGTGAGGGTCAAGTGAGCCATCGTCTAATCCCCCAGCATCCCCTGAATAAGCCCTATATCCCTCTATAGAAACCCTTTTTAAGGAGTTGAGACCCTAAACCCAAACCCCAAAACCTTTGTAAACCCCTTGAGGGAGTTTAGACCATAGCTCAAGAGGGCACTACTGCAAGGATGCATTCCTTCATTCCCTCCTCTAAACCCTGTGGCCTGAACCCCGTAGTATAATCTAGGGTTTAGGATTCGAGGTTAAGGGTTAAGGGGATCCATGCCTTAGACGGTTTAGGGTTTAAGGTTTAGGGAGAGGCAAAAAAACCAACCCCAGTTTCCATCTACTTTTCCGTCTGAACCTACACGTAAGCCTGCAATCATTCCCCCCCTTGTCCCTAAACCCGATAAATCCCTTACAAATCCACACTCCTTCAACCCTAAAGCCTATACATCCCGTACATATCCCTAAACGTAACCTTTACGCCCATTCCTATGCCCTGGAACCAACAGTAGTATCTACTTTGTCTTCCATTCCTACACTCAAAAAAACCCTCTACAATTTGTTTAAGGTCTGGGGTTTATGGTGATATACCCCTATAAATTGTTTAAAGGGACCGAACCAGAGGTAAGTAACATCTGCAAGATATCCCAATCCCATAATCTACTATGTAATCCCAGGTTCCATTTTATTTCGAATTCTTCTCTTCCATCTGATTCCCCACGGATGGGGTAATATATTTCCACATATCCTTATACAACCCTCAAAATATTCCCTGTGCCCTACAGCTGTAGCAACCCTACACTCCAACCCCCTCAACCAAAATCCCTAAGCCCATATGAGCTATAGTCTACATGTCTTAAAGGGGCGGTATGTAGGGATTATTCTGGGGGAGAATTATAGGGCCTAGTAAGGGGGATACTAGGCATGTAGACTATAGCCCTAAACCCTAAACCCTAAACTGCAAGGTATCTCAATCCAGACTTCTGGTGCGAGGCAGAGTGTCCCATTGGCTACTACAAGGCCGACGGCGCAAAGGGTTAGGGTTTAGGGTTTAGGGTATTACAAGGGGGATTTTATATCCTTAAAGGGATTTAGAGGGTTTATTGATTAGGGTTTAGGGTCCGAACTCCTTAAAGGGGGTTATGTAGGGACTATGTAGGGGACTACTATAGGGGTTATTAGGGGGATACTTGGAGTTTAGGGTATAGCTCATGTCGGGATTGAGGGGGTTTTGGAATTAAGGATGTGGGGGTGTATAGGACTTAAAGATTCGGGATGTAGGGGTGTATGGGGTTTATGGATTCGGCGTGTAGATGTGTACAAGGTGTGGGGTTTAGGGTGTAGGTGTGTATCGGGTTTAAGGTATAGGATTCAGGGTTTAGGTTCTAGGGTTTTGGACTTCTATGGGAAGTCTGAAAGGGTGTACAGTGTATAGGGATATATGAGCCATAATCTAAACTCCTTCAAGTGGGTTATACATGGGATTATACAGAGGACTAGTATAGGGGTATGAAAGGGGATACTAGGAGTTTAGACTTGAGCTCATAATGGGGTTCAGGGTTTCTCTTCAAGGCAAATGTCCTGACCCGTGGAGCCCCAATATGATTACCTCGTCTCTAACTGGGGAGGCCCCTGGGATATTTAATATTTTCCCTAATGGCTTTAATAGGGGATCCTATATACTGATATTTTTCAAAGGGTTTCAGGGGCCAACCCAGCTAGGTCATACGGTGAATGCTGTTAAGAAACCCGCATGACACTAAGGGTTTTTTTCGCCTTTGGAATGAACGTATGACGGTATTGTAGTATACGAAGGTCGTGCGAGATACTGTCCACATTGGGCTTATTAAGGGACCCTCACGGGTGTGCATGGGGGTCCCTCTTGTTGTTTCGTTTTCTCCCTGAGATATTCCCTAGCAAGGAACCAATGTTCCTTAAATTATGTAGGAAATATTGATTGCACTTCATGTTTTTTTAGCATTAACGCCATGGGGATTTTAGCATCAACGCCACGGGGAGACACAGGGTTCAGGGTGTAAGGAAACCTCATCTCCCTCGTGGCCGTACTGGAGGAATGGGTTCTGGAGCCTAGTTTGGGGTGTCGGGCTCAGGGTTATGGAGCCTGTTTGAAGGAGGTTATGTACAGGGAGGCTTTCCTTGTAACAAGTTGGGTTATAAGTAGGTTTTAGTGTGGGTAAGTATGGTCATAAGTTCCATAGCCTGTGGCCCTGAACCTTAAACCCTGAACCCTGTGGGATTCAACCCTACGCCCTAAACCCTAAGCCTTAGCCCTAAACCGTAGGGGATTCAAAAGTATATAGTCCCGCTTAAGTAGATCGAATATGGCTTTGGGTATATTATGATAAGATCCCCATATATCCCATATTCTATCTACTTAAGGAGGATTTTAATAGTTCTTCAACTGGGGGGCTCCTCCCTGTGGGGACTGCTGTAGACATCCCCCCTAACTGGGCTTATGTAGATTACTCCAAAGATTTATAGGGATCCGCAGTGGTATATAGGGCTTATACCGAGTTATAGTACGGGTATTTAGGGGTTATAGAGGTTTATCAGGCCAGCTAGAAGTAGTTCCTATGAGCCTTCAAGTACTAAGGGCACCAGATAGTTCTTTTAGAGTTACCCACGCCTCCCAGAGAATCTTCAGGTGGGCAATGCGGAGATCGGCAACACCTGCTCGAACCTGGACAGAAGATTATTTACGCTTTCGATTTTCAGAGGGTTCAAAGATGAGGGTTCTGTACATTCCTCCAGTTTCCATTGAATTTTCCAGCTTATCTTCCATTTGATTCTCCATTATAGGGGGGTAATATACTAACCCTAACCCCTATATAACCCCATCATAGTGGCTTCCATTTTATTTTCCATTATCCCAATGTAACCCTGATATATCCCTACATACCCCATATAATTCCCCCCTATATGGGGTCTCAGCGTGTAGGGAGTGGGCAGCAGTCAGGGCCAGGGAAGTTTTTATGGGTTCGTGTTACAACCCGGGATCCAGCGCGGATCTTCCATGTAAATGCAAGCCGGTATTCAATTTTAGCCAAAGGGTCACCGATTCCAAAACCCTAAACCCTAAACCCTTAATCCCAATCCTTAAATCCTAAACCCTCATCCCTGAACCCTAAACCCTAATCATTAAATCCTAAACCCTAATCCCTGAACCCTAAACCCTGAACCCAAACTCCAAACCCTGGAGCCCAGAAGCCAGAACCTCCCAAACGCTGCCCCAAAACAAAAATGGAACCCCATGTGGGCCATAGTCTAAACACCTTTAACCCATATAGGGGGTAATCATATAGGGTATGTTGGGATAAATTAGGGTTATATTGGGATCATGAAAGCTAAGATGGAACCCCATGAGGGCTAGGTCTAAATTCCGTCGAAACTCCTTAAGGGAGGTCATTTTAGGGGATTTCATAGGGTTTAGGATTTCCTTGGAGGGGGGGTTATGTAGGGGATTATGTAGGGGAGTATTCTTGGGCTTACGAAGAGGGATACTAGGAGTTTAGAATATAGCTCATGTGGGTAATTATGTAGATCACTTTTGGTTATATGTTATATTACGCCACCTAAGTTAATATGTAGGGGTACCAAAAATGGGACCTTAATTTAGGGAATTGCCTATGTAGCTCCCCGGCAAAAAGACAGCTGTCTTTGTATGGCCCTCTCGGGGCTTCCATTTTAGTTGAAGGGAGGCTACTAGGGTTTAGGGTTTAGGGTTTTCTTGTCGGTAGTTACTTCTCAGTCAGGCTTGAATTATGGGCCGTTAACATGGGCCTAGCTATCAGAGAGCCTAGCACCTATGATTTTGAAAGGGGAAATGTTTGCCGAGACTTCATTGGGCAGCAGGGTCTAAGGCTTTCGACACGTTGCCAGAAGAGGAAAAAAGAGGGCTCATAGAGGTCGATTTTAGCATAGATGCCCCGCCTTTCGATCTTTACAGTGTAATGTCTCTCGATGCTGATGAAGCAGGAGCAGCTCGCCCTGGCGAAGGCAAGTCCGTTTCTTCCATGGCAGATAGCCTTAAACACGCTCCATCAATGGCGGGCTGTCTTCCATCAACAGCCAGAACTTCCTTTACTGCAGAAAAACAATCGAACTTGATACCAGGCCGGAAACCAGAGTGAGGAAAACAAAGCCCTGAGAAGATACGTTTGTACGTCACAGCAACGTTTCTGCGTAAGCTTGGGCTTCGAGAACTTGACCGTGCGACTCGGGAACTAGCGCGTCTGCTTAATTCTGCAGCTCCTGGAAAGCTTCCAGAGTCTTCTTAGGAATGAGAGAACTATTGCAGTCTCTTCAGACATCCAGGGGTGGCCTCCGTCCATGAAGAGGAGCAATTGGCGTTTTCCGCATTCAGTGACGTCTGCTACAGTGACTTTTGAGACAAGCTTGATTTGGGGGGGTGGTAGTTGCGCCTTGACGCCCGAAGCCGTGACTCTAAACCTGAAAGCAGTCTTCATAACCTTGTAGTAGCGCCTAAGAAATCAGAAGCCCCTCCTTAAAGTGACCCCCAGCCCTGAAGTAGTTCTTAGATCATCGAATGTTTTAGTTTCAAGCCCAGATGAAGTATCGGCCTTGATCTAACCACGGGAACTTGATCATGAGAGGTTGAGGGTTTAGGGTGTAGCACTGCCTTCAACCCTCTAGTAACTACCCCCCCCCCTAATGATGAATCTTCACCCTGAGTGTAAATAGTACTCTGTTGTTTTAGGGTGTCTTTGTGTTTGAGGCTGAGGGAGCCCTAAACCTTAAGCCCTATTGGGAAGATAGGGTTGCTGTTGGGACATGGCATATTTTCCCAACTGGATAGCCCTTCTGGCGTTTCCCTTCTTGGGGTCAAGGTTTAGAGTTTAGGTTGGGGGCCATTCCCCCCTTACATGATTATAATTCCTATTATTTATTGTGGTAGCAGTTATTGTAAGGGGAAATGACCTAAGGTTGAGGGACCTTTCTGAACTCTCGACCATAAGCCCTAAAGCCTACAACTCTAACACCCCCAAGCCCTAAATCCTACATCCTAAATCCTAAACCCTCTATAACCCCCCTTTAAGGATATATGATCCCCTATATAATCCCCCATTAAAAAAAAACATCCCAAACTCACAGCTTTGGGGCTATCTAGGTTTGGTATAGTGTGTAAACGGTAGCTCCAAGGACCTGTGAGTCAACGGGGCCGGCCACAGACCCAAAAACCCTGAAGAGTTGCCCTCAACCTTGGGGTTTAGGGATTAGGATCTAGGGTTTAGGGTTGAGGATTTAGGGTTTAGGGTTGAGCGTTTAGGGTTCCGAAGCCCAAAACCCAGAGTTATAACCCTGCAAGCCCCTCAACCCCCCTCCTCCCGCCCCGTTTTTTGCTTTCTGGTTCTTTGTGGGGAGTAAGGCATTATAATCCCTAACATAATCCCTGCATAATATAATTCTTCCTTCGGTGCTAAGAACCCGTAAGTTGGGATGTTGACTTCAGTTTTTCGGGTGTAGGGTTGCAAAGAGCCCCAATCTCGAAGCCATGAGCACTCAACTGTGCCCCAGACCCTAAACCCTAAACCCTCTACCCTCTAAACCCTAAACTCCCTAAACCCTAAACCCAAGGAAATGTCCGGACAACTGCCGGACGTGTATAGACGCCGAGACGCCTGCGCCTCTGGGTTTCACCATCCCTGCACTTAGAGTATATGAGCTCTAGTCTAAACTCCTTAAAGGGGGTTATGTAGGGGACTATATAGGGAACTACTACAGGGGTTGTTAAGGGGGATACTGGAGTTTAGACTATGGCTCATGTGAGGATTCAGGGATTTATGGGTTTAGGGCTTAGGGGTTTAGGGTTTAGGGGTTTAGGGTTTAGGGGTTTAGGACTTAGGGGTTTAGGGGTTTAGGGCCTTAGGGGTTAGGGGTTGAGGGATTTGGGGTTAAGGGCTGCTTTAAAGAAAGCATCCTGGGTGTCATGTACTGACCCCTGGCTCCAAAAGGTAGATGAGTAGTATTTTATTTGGGGATACTACGGTACCCACTATAGAGTAAGATTATATCCTCCTTTTTGGGTATAGTATTTTATGTAAGGCACATTATCTTACTGGGTTTAACCACCAAAAAAACGCTACTCAGATGATGTGGGGCAGGCTGCCCCGGGCTTGAGGCAACTCACGTAGGCTAGTTTCCCCAAATAGGGGGACCCCAATATGGACACACAAAATATTACAATCCTTATTCTGGGGAGGGTAGATCAGCTTAGCTTACAGTCGTAGTTGTAACGTTTGGGCGTGATACCTTGAGGCTCCATGTATGTATAGACGTTAAGGCCCAATGTAA
The DNA here is from genome assembly GCA_905231905.1 of Symbiodinium pilosum. Taxonomy (NCBI): domain Eukaryota; class Dinophyceae; order Suessiales; family Symbiodiniaceae; genus Symbiodinium; species Symbiodinium pilosum. The sequence goes on along the minus strand of CAJNIZ010004829.1, from coordinate 10,020 downwards.
GCATTGTTTTTTTAGACTTGAGCCTAAACCCTAAAACCTAAACACCAGGGACACTCCAGCTCTCACAAAGCCGGGGGTTGGGGGGAATATTCCCTTTCCCCTAACCTTCCAGCTCAAGATCTTAAGCTGCAAGCCCTATTAGGAGTTCTAGAGGGCGGTTTAGGGTTTAAGCCCTAAACCCTAAGGGGTCCAGGGTGTCTGCGGGATCTAGGACGCTAGGAGGTTCTGGGGTTCATCACCTTGAGTATCTTAATTGAGGCGGCAGGAAGTTCGGTCCCCACTGACCTGGCGCCCAAGATTCTTAGCACTCGACTCGCCTCGGAAACACAATTTCATCTCGGCACATAGGGCATTCCCAAAATTAGGATCGTAATGTAGTCTATAACCAACAGGGACGTTCAAGGCCTTTGAGTACTGCGAGATTGTTATAGCTAAAGGTTCGCACGGAGTCAGAAGTGGGGTAACCCTAAACTTTAAACCCTATATTGCCATTATAGTAGTTTCCATTATCTTTTCCATTATCCCAACATTACCCTAATATAACCCCCATATCCCACTGTAACCCCGACATCTATCCCAGATCTGTGCCTTCACGATCTGTTGGCAAGTGGGATGGCTGCCAAGCACAGAGTAATCCTCATGATATGGGGCTCAGCCCACATCAACGTCTGCGACGGCAACCCTTCTGGAGGGCAGTGCTCCAACGCGCACTTCAAGACCTGCGCCTTCGAGCCAATCGCCTGGAAGACACAGGGCAGGATGTTACCCATTTGGCCAACGTTTGGGAATGTTCTGCGTATGTCACGCTTCGACCTGTGCATGCACGATTGCAAGTGGTCAGTTGATGCCTGTAAGCTCACTACCTGACACCCAAGCACTTCCAGTCGCTTTGTATTAACATAGCACACCCCACAAGCGCCCAAGATTAATTTATAAAGCGGAAACTGTTGATTTTTTGGAGTGGGAGGTGTTTGTCATTAGTATGACAGCCTAAAACCCGAAACCTAGTAGTTTACAAGCCAAAAGCTCAAATGCCTCAACTTGGTGTGTGAACGGGCTGCGACCACATACTGCAAATACCTAATCCATGTAATGTTAGGGCTCGGGGCTAAGGATTTCGGAGTCCTAAACCCTGAGCCAGTTTAGGATGTTACCCCCTCAATAATGTAGGATCATATGGCTATAGCCTAAACTCCTCATAGGGGGTTCTATGGAGGATTATATACGGGACTAATATAGGGTTTATTAAGAGGGATACCACTAGTTTAGACTGTAGCTCATATGGAAGAAGCAAACCGAACATGAAATGGAAGTTGGGTTTGTAGTAGGTCTCTCCCCCTACAGCGGTTTAGGGTTTGGGGTTTAGGGCTTAGGGTTTGGGTCGCCCATTGCTGGGTGGGGGACTGACACGAGGCTTGCTTAGGCGTGTATAGAGTGTATGTAAGTTAGGGCCTAGATAATTGCCACTATCATGTTGAAGTCTGTTTGAGGCAGTTGATAATCACAAACATGGATCTAGCTCCATCATATAGGTAACTGTGTATAGGGGCACTTGCCAATGTTATGGTTTTAGGTTCTTGCGGACTCCTGCTAGCGGGTACTTCAAATAGATTCAAAACAACATCATTACCATGGACTCTCTAGCCTTACCACATTCCCCCCCCCATACACCGCTAACATTGTATATTCTAGTGTAGTTTGGGGAAGATATTCAGCATTGAGGGGTGGGTGGTGTTTCATATCAGTGTGGATTCATCATATCTTCCTTAGGGGTGTAGTTCTTGATCAGAAGCATGTCCTTGCTTGGCTCAACCACTACAAGAATCAAACCCTAAACCTGAAAACCCTAAACCCTTAAACCCTAAACCACCTCCACTCTAAAAGGTGTACGGAGTGCACGAACTTCAAATACTTGGCGCCCAGCAGGCGTGTCGAGCTGTGCTGCTCATGGGCATTTTTGGGTTTAGGGTTTAGGGTTTTAGGTTTGGGCTTTAGGCTTTAGCTTCTAAAATCTAGGGTTCAGGTTTTGATTGCAGTCTGGGTGTAAGGTTCATGATCTAGATAACTGTATATATCGTTTCATAAACCGTTCCAAGGGACACTGGGGCTTTGGGTTTACAGAGTGGCTGTGAGGTCTACAGGCCACTGAGTCCAAGCTTCAGGGTCCAGAGCCCAAACCCTCAAGCCCATATGAACTTACCATTACTGAGGGTCCCATTCTTAGAGTCCCCAAAACTTCAAAATCAAAATGACCCTCCCAAACCCTAAGTAATGGTAATAAACCCTAAACCCTAAACTCAGGCGTCCAGAGTTTGCTCCCGGCGTCTTAAGATTTAAAGCTCGTAGACGGATCTCTACTCCCGTCCTCCTCTTTCTTTAGGGGATAGGGTTTAGGGTTTAGGGCTTGGGCTTTGGTCCCTTTAAAGGGGATATAGGGGTTATATAGGGATAATGGAAGAGAACATGGAAACTATTTAGGGTTTAGGGTTTAGGGGTGATGCTCTGAAAGCCCAAACCCTCAAATCTTTCAGATACTTGCCCGCGCTGCGGAAGTCCCCAGGCGGCTCAACGGCTCAACGTTCAGATTCCTAATCGCCTAACTGCAAACTAAAGGCGCGATGAAATAGGAGTTTCCCAAAATAGGGGGACCCCAAGATAGACCTCAAAATACTATAGTCCTTATTATAGGGACCCCCATAATGGTACCCCTAATTTCAGGAAACCCCCAAACAGTCATCATCCAGGACGGCTTGGACCAAAGCAAATTCAGTTGCCCTCGTCATCCGGAACTTCGTGCAAAAGCTTTCGAAAGCCTCGCTGGCGCACGCCCGCTTACACGTGATAGGGTGTTTGGTGCACGGACACATGGTGTGCTAGCTTACACTACCGAAGGACAGCAACACACAGATAGAGCTGTTTTCCCATCTGCTGACACGCCTTCAGAAGCATCATGGCCTGAATCTATCTCGCTATCACGTAAGCGAGCAGTCCGGGGCCTCTCATGAAGCGTCTACTTGCACCGGTGTTTAAGCCCCTAAACCTTAAACCCTAGGGTTGAAGGTTTCGTGATCTGAGTTGAAGGGCATTGCTGGGTCAGTGTTGAAGGCACATCGCTTGTTCTTTTCGATGCTCAAACACCGCGCGGCCCTACCAGAGACTGTCGGGCAAGTACACGACCACTATCGGACTATCGATGTCCTACAGTAAGGGTACCACCTTGATACATGACTGTACTCGTGAATCCCATAACTTTGCGGAGTAGGTTGTTGTATATGTGTATGTACATTCCCCTTTAAGTAGATGGAATATGGGATTCATGGGTATCTAATTTTTATATAGGTCAATTCCATATTCTGTCTACTTAGGGGAGATTATATGTATATATATATATATATACACACATATATTTATACCCATATCCATCCCCGTCAAAGCCACGGACTACCCAACTTATAGCTACAGGGCCCTAAACTCTAAACCCTACACATCCCTATTACTCAGTCTTGATGTCCAGTGTGTGAGGGTTTTTAGGGATGTAGATGATGTATCAAATCCTTAAGAGTACCCCATGTATGGCTTTCCATCCTAGAAAACCGCTCGGGGCCTTCCGGAGCCTTCGGGAAGCCTTAGGGTAGTCTTGGGGAGTCCTTCCTCATGGGCCCCAAACCGCAAACCTGAAACCTTGAATCCTAAACCTTCAACCTTGATTAAGCCCTAGGCCCTAGACCCTAAACCCTAAACCGCACCCCGAAGGATTCCTGAAGGAAAGGCTCACCTGATCTCCTGGTTTCTCACTCACTCATAGCAGGAAGTGCTTTACTGAAGGCTTCTGGCTTATCCCCATGGGACCATTCACCTCATGGTTTAGGGCTTAGGGTTAAGGGTTTAGGGCTTAAGAGTTTAGGGCTTAGGGTTTAGGGTTCAGTGACGGCACCCGCTAAGCACACATATCTGAATCGCCATTCCTTTAGGGATCCGTGTCTATATGTAGATATTACTTGCAGGAGGTCTTAAAGTCTATAAATCGTGCCTACACTGGGTTCTTAAGCCTATAAACAATACTTACCGCGCGCCATTTGGACCTCTAGGGTTCTGGGAAACACCTCCAATCCCTACCTTTGGAACTCTAAGCCCTACAACCTTGACCCTGAATCCTAAGCTCTGAACTAGGGTTTAGGCTTGAGGGCTTAGGGTTTACCCTAAACCCTAAACCCTAATCCCCTAGGGTTTAGGGCTTAGGCTTTGGGCCTAGGGTTCAGGGTTTAGGGTTTACGGTTTCAGCTTTTTGGCTTCCATCCTTCAGCCGAATCCTGCGCATGGGATGTTCCATGAGACCTAAACTACGCTAAGCCCGAAGCCCTAAACCTTGAGCCTCTAACCCCTTATAGTCCCCCTTAAGTAGATAGAATATGGCTTTGGATATATTATAATAAGGTCCCCATATAGCCCATATTCTATCTACTTAAGGGGGACTATAAGCCCTGAACCCAACCACCGACACAATCCCCAGATTTATCCTGTATGAACCTACAAGGTTGGGGGTTTGGAGTGCCTAAGCCCTAAACACTAAACCCTAAATCCTGTATACTCCTCACCCCTACACCTTGGCGGCAGGGAGTGCGTGGAGGTCTGTCCCAACAACACCTTCCCACAGGGGGATGCCTGGCTTGCTAAGTGGAGCCCCTTTAAAGGGAGGAATACATATGAGCTACAGTGCTAACTCGTTATAGGGTGTTATATAGGGTTTAGGCTTTGTGGTCTAAACTCCTTCAAGGTGGTTATATAGGGACATATATTAGTGAGTACTACAGGGGTTACTAAGGAGGATACTAGGAGTTTAGATTGTAGCCACACATATGGATACCGTAACGGGGATTATGATGGGCGGGCATATAGGGCCACAGGTACCTGTGGTTCCAGGGATTGTATAGAGTCTAGACAGTAGTGTTAAATTGAACTGGCGTTCGCATTAATGACTGCGCAACATGGGACCCGGCCAGTCTCTTGGTACTGCAGTGTACTGAATCAAGGGAATCGCTTTGGAGCTCGATGTTTATTCGATTTCATGGCAAATAGGTGCCGAAGTACTTGTATAATTCGTCAGATTCTCATGTAGACCTTGCCGGTGCTTGAGGGGGCGTGGTTGAGTGGATCCCTATTGTAACAACCCCCCTTCAATAAATGATCTCTGGTACCCTTCCGGTGAGCGAAGCCCGCAAGCTTGATGTGTGTGGTCAAGTTTATGCCGCACAAGATCCCTAAACCATAAACCCTAAACCTTGTCGTCATCAAAATGATAAGGCAGACTTAGTTTTCGGTGGACCAGGGACAACACGGTGATGATTTCCAGGAATCCCCTCGGCACAACATTCAACGCACCCTCCCTCTAATCGCGGTTTAGGGTTTAGGGGTAAGTACTTCCCATGAAGCCCATGTGTATTGCAAGTGTGTCTTGTATTCAAGAGGTGGGCAGTCTCTAACGTGGGAGTAAAGAACAGGGAGGGCCCCGCGCATTAGTTATAAAGAGGATTCAAGGTGGGTTTTAAGTGGCAAGTGGTTTAAAACCAGATAAGTTTGGCAATGTGTCCTATAAACTGTACTTATGGGATTTCTAAGTCTATTTCTGTAGCTAGAGGTCGCCACTCTGTAGCCCTAAACCTGAAAACGCCAAACCCGAAACCCCAAACCCAAAGCTTGGCGCGTATCCTTTGCTTGCCGGAACTGAATTTACTTGTGGTTAGAAGGAATATAGGAATAGAATAGTCCTTGTATAATGTATTCCCTCATTGCCTACTGACCCTAAACCCTGAACCCAAACCCATATTCCCTACTAATGCCCAGTAAATAAACAAATGAGGAAGCGGAGACTGGTCGCGCATGTCCTCACTGTGAGTGTCCTGGCAGGAAATTCACATTCCCAAATGGGTAGGGTTTAGGGTTTACGGCTTAGGGTTTAGTGCATATGTGTATATATATATGTATATACACATAGAGACATGGTCTAGGGCTGTTGAGGGTTAGTGTGTTACATGTTTCTCTTACCTGTTTTTGATTCAGCTTACATCACAGCCTTAACCTCTTACAAGACGTATAACTCCCTGAACTAGAAATAGATCAGCTATTGTCAGTATTAGGCTTTATAAGGGGCCCTTCATAGTAGGCACATGGGTCGCTCTTGTAGTTTACTGTAGTCCCTAAGAAATTCCCTAATAACGAACCCATGTCCATTATTTATCTGGGAATTTTGGATTGTCGCTCACATGGGGTCTTCAAGCAGGAGACTCATCCCACCAAGGATGATGCCCCATCCCTTTCCAGAAGGTTTAGAGTCTCGAGTTGAGGGCTCAGCCTTGTTTATAATGTAAAGCGCCATATTTGGACAAACCCGAAACCCTGAACCCTAAACCCTAAACCCGACCTCAGCCCATGTAACCCTCTGCTGTCAATGAGAACCCCCCCCACCCCCGGATCCTAACAATCATTATCCCCTTGGTATCCCTTGGTCTAGAACGGCAGTATACTGCAGGGGGGGGTACTACGCCAGGAGAGGGGACTCACACAGCCGCATAAAGTCATTTCCCTGCGGCTTCGGGTAAACTGTGATCATGGATTCCCCTTCTACCCGCCCTGGGCTCCCCTTAATTAACCCAAAGTGTCCTTATGTCACTTTCGTCAAGGGGAACCTGGGCGGGGCTGTATGGGGGCGGGTACTAGGAAAGCCATGTTTTGCCTGTGACAACACCCGTCAGCCGAACTACCTACAGCTTAGTGGAAATCACGCGCTAATTAGTCTGTATATAAGCCATAAAAGTATGGTAGCTATAAAAGGTAGTTGGGGCTGCAGGTTTTCCAATCAGTGGCAGCTGCAGGTTAAACAGCATGGGCAAGTTACAGTGGCATCACGTGACCTAACTCCGAATGGCTATTCCTAAAGAAATCTACCCCCCAAAATACTACAACCCTTGTTATATATATATATATAGAACCTAAAGCCTAAACCCTAAACCGCCAAAAAAGGGATCTCTGATTTTTTCGAAGGCTTCTTGAAGCCGCCTGCGGTATTCCCTAAGGGTCCAAGGACCAAAAAAAAAAAGGGTCCCTTCAAGGGGGTTATAGGGGGATATATAGGGACTATATATGCGTATAGGGGTATATAGGACCCCAAAATAGTAGGGCTTGAGGTGACAAATTCCATAATATTTATAGTATTTTGACCCTGAAACCCTATTATTTGGGTCCTTGGACCCTTAGGGATTGTACTTCGGCCAGAATAATAACACGCAGAATACTCTCACTGCCTCTTGATCCTGTTTTAATAGTAGAAGCCCAAAGCTAAGCTTGCCAACGTAGCCGTGTATGTATATATATATATATTCATTTATACACATAATGTTTATGCATGCCAGTACATGAGCGCATATTCCTAAAAATGCCCTCTACAGCCCGAATGAGCCTTCTAGAGGGACCTTCCAAGTAGTAACTCTCACAGCTGGGGCTGATCGGGGGCAGGCGGGGGGGAGCCGCGGGTTTTTGATTTATGTGGGTGGTTGTCAAAATTATGGTCCCTTTTGGGGTACCCTAAATATTAGGTGCCGTATTATAATAGGGATCCAAAAAAGGACCATAATTTTGACAACCACCCATGTGGATGTCTAAAGGCAGAGG
>CAJNIZ010004827.1:0-11126 GCA_905231905.1 Symbiodinium pilosum | reverse complement strand
AGGGAGTCATGGAGGCGATAGGGCGCAGCTTGTGAGCTAAGTCAACGATTTGAGGAGCCTCGCAAAACCAAACCGTGTTGCCGTGTGCCAGTCGATCGTCGTCTAATCTCAGAGACCTCAGGTTGCAAAATCATTGGTTAACTTTGCTGCACAGTCGCTTCTGCTTTGCAGTGCTTTTTGTGGCCCCTGCTGCTGAACCAGTGGCAGCATTGCAGAAGCGCGTGCATATATATGTATATAGAGAGAGAGAGAGAAGTGTGTTGTGCCCTCCTGGGTGGCACCTGACCTGAACAGCTGCTCGCCCGCGTAGGCTGCGGGCTGTGCCTGCGAGGGGTCGTAGGACCCCTTCAAGCCCGGAGAAGAAGAAGAAGAAGAGAGAGGAGAGAGGAGAGAGAGAGAAGACAGCTCTAGCATGTGAACGATGCCCAGCCACACCGCAGCTCTGCAAAGGCAGATGAAGCAGACATGGTGCACCTGCAGTCGTCCCGATCAGCAGCCCTCAGCGACCATCACCACAAACTGCACACGAGTGATCTCATTCACCATAATGTAGCAGAAAGGACACTGTCCCTTTGCCCACCACAATGTTTCTTGACAAGCATCCATGCTACATTTGAGCTCGTCCTTTTTGCAGCATTTGGCATACCCCAGCCCTCGCAATCGTGTTTGCAATCTATCCGCAGCACCTTTGACCTCGGCTGCATTGGACATGGCGAAGCAGGATGGTTTTTGACACCAGTTTTGGACAATGCTGGACCATGCTATAGACAGTACACTTTTTTCGCGCCCAAACATTTACCTCAGCCCCCGTACATCCCCTTGCACTAGACGCAGCAAATTCAAACTGCTTTCACTCGACAATGTCAGGGGAAGGATCCTCACGACAATCATGCCTGCAAACGATCCGCGCCTCAGTTGGCCCTTGCCGATTCAGACATTGAGCGGAGCAAACTAAGACTGTCTCAAAACTCATCTGCAAGATGGCACGGAAAGGATATTTACAGTCCCCGGCACAGTATGATTCTGCGTGCTAAAGATCTTGGCCTCATTTGGCCTTGGCCTGCGCCCTTTTCGGTGACACCACATTCCTGCTTGCAAACAATAAACTTCTTGTGTCGTTTATGTGCCCAAGTCTATACGTCAATCCATCCCAATTGTTACAAACAATCTATGTCAGGTCGGTCCTTGGCTTCTTTTCTCGCACTGGACTGCACCTTACGGCCTGAGAGCAAATTTCAGAATGCCCTGAATCAGGGTTCACAAACACACGGCCGATTATTGAAGGAGCTACAGCCAGGCAAGCATCGTGGCAAAGAAAATCGTATCGACTGAGCTTGATAAGATAATTGGGATGGCAGGCTTCTTGGGAAGCTGCCTTGCCAGCATGCTGCCACAGACATCGCCAGAGCATGGCTCCAAAAGGCTTCTAGCTAAGCAAGCTTCTTCGCAGCGCTCGGAACACACCCGCGTAGGTGCCATGTTCGCGGGGGAGAACATCTCAGTTTCCAATGTGGCCATGCACGTCATTGACAGCTTGGCGCAAGAAGGAGGCCGGCACACCCTGGCGAAGGCTTATCTTGATTTTTACCGCTTTCTGGTTTGAGATTTCAGGGCTGGCTTGAAATTACTCATGTTTTCCATTTTTCTCAAGTCCTGCCTGTCCACAGGTGCCCTGCACGGAGCCAACTTGGACCTCTCAAGGACTGTCATGAACATCCGCAGGTCGTCCTCGAAGGTAGATGGAGGCACTCCTTGGTACCCAAATGTGCTGCATTTCCATCATGAATCATGATCTACAAGTTTATGGAGTTGTTAATTGCTGCTGCAACTGTACTGACGAGCGCAGGGGATGAAATCATTGGTCATGCATGTTTCCATGTCGCAGGCAGCTCTTCCTCCCCCCATGAGCGCGTTTGTTTGGAAGGCTGCGATGAATCACATGCTTTGCAGGTGGTCTGTGGTTCGGCAAGAAGGTCCGTATTGTGGACTCCCAGCTTGATGTTCGTGATGCAGCTTCAGGTAGGAATGGAGGCAGGGTGATTTCAAAAGGGTACTACAGTAGCCTATGCAATCAGAAGATGTCTTTGGGTAGTCATTTACATAGATTTTAAGCGGGTGAGGCTTGTGATTCTTCAGGCTCCTGTCGTCCATAAAGGCATGTGAGGGGTCCACACACTTCGGACCCAAAGAACTCACCCGCGGCCCAACAGCATCCATAGCAGGCAGAGTCTGTTGCCGATGGTGTACATCCTGTCAACTTGAGCACCCCACCCTTGAAGCTCCAAACCCCAAGCTGCAAAATCCCTAAGCCATGCCACAACTTGCCATTACTAGAATCCCTAAAGCCTTACTAGTGCAGACTATACTGCAGGTGGTTTGTACGCAGCTGCCGGCCTCGAATTTGCGAACGGCAGGCTTCTTTTTGAGAACTGCAGGGCCAAGATGGCGGGAGGCGCCACGGTGCTCAGGGTCCCACAGCTTAACACCCCAAGAAAGCGCCCGAACCCTGCACCTTTTTCGGTTCCTGACACGGGTAGGGTAATTCCATCACAAGGTTTTCTCTTTCACCGAATGAAGCAGAGAGAAAAGCTGCAGGCCAGGGTTGAGCATTGAACACGTGGTTTGAACAGAGTTCGTAGCAAACGAATGCTCCGTGCAAGAAATTGTGGGGATGAGCCTGTCTGGCTAAACCAGCTGTTTCAAGCACTGCACCTCCTTGGGAAGACATTCAGGGCACGTGTCGCTGGAGCCCATTACAGGTATGAAAGAAGACGCAAACTTCTGCACACTACCAGTGGCACTGCCCCAAACAACTAAAAACCCCTGAGCAGAAGTTCCATGTAAGTAAAGCATGCACGCCAGGGAGGACTGAAGTGCTATCAGGGGTGGCTAGCTTGCTCACACCGCAGGGTTTTGGCGATCTTTGAAGGCGTTGTTGACTGTTGTCTATAGAGAAAACAGCTCAGCAGGCGGTGTGTTCTCTGGCAGTGACATCGTTTTGATCGGCAAGGCATTGACTCTCCGGCGGTGCATCACCACTGGTGCAGGTGGCGGTATATATGTGGCAGCTGGCAGCCTCACGAGGTCAGGGCCAAGCCAGGTCGAGGATTGCTATGCAAGGGGAGGAGGCGACATCGCCTTCGTTCAAGGCAACATCACGTTAGCGGAAACCGTCATCACTGGCTCCAGCCGGTCGCTGCATGCGAATGGTCACGTGCACATTGACACCCTCAACTGTGCACGTGCGTCCTCCGCATGCTATGTGACGGGGCATGCCAACTTGGTGGTGGCAAGAGCAGCCACATGCCCGCGTGGCGCCGGATTCTACAAACTGGGAATCAGAGAGGGCTGTGACTGGGCTGCGCTTCAAGTTTCTTCGCCTTTTCCGCGGTTTCAGGGTTGAAGGACAACTTGTAGTAGTGACTGACCAGAACAGTCCACCCGAACCTGAAATCCGAAGCCCTCAATGTGACAAAGATATCCAGCAGTAGGCGCCCATTCAACCGCGATTTGCAGTGACGGTGTGGGTGTAAGGGGTGTATGCCGCAGACTGAGGCCTTCCGTGTGCAGCGGGCACGACCCGGCTCATTGGCAACACCACCGCCTGTCAACTCTGCCTCGTGATCATTTCCAGGAAAACCTTTCCATCTGCCCAGTTTATTTGACCCCTAGCAGACGATAGAAGTTGGATATTTAGATGTTTACGGTAGCCCTATAACCCAACCCTGAACATGCAAGGCCCTGCGCTTAGGAGTGAGAATCCCGACTAAACATACAAAATGAGTAAAGACCAGCAAATTCCATATAGCGTTTGTTACCCAAGCCATGAACCAGGCCCTGCAATCCCCAATGCGGGCTGTGCCGCTGCAGAGCTCCAGATCCCCAGCGGCTACGTGGTGCCTAGCCTGGACTGCCAACATTTGCTCAAACTTCGTAAGCTTGGCTAGCAATGGCTAAGAAGTGTGTAGAGCTGTTCTTGCCAAACAGAAGCGCGAGGAAGGTCATACATGTTCCTGCCCCATCGAGGTTGATGAGTCAAACATCACCACCTGGTACTTCTGCCCTAATAGAGCCACCTGCACGGGCGCCAAACTGGAGGCTGGTTGGCACGAGCAGAATGACAATCCCTTACTGGAGTCGGTACAAGAGTATGTGCCTGCTTGCGAAGTACATGACGAAACGCAAGTACTTTCAATCGTTTGCCCAAACAAAGTCTGCACCCGGATGATCGAGGTCCTGCCAGCTTGTCTAGGATCGGGCTCACTGCCCTGCATCTGGAAGCGCATTGATAGCAGGCATACGGAAAAGTTGAAAAGTTAATTCGCTTCAAGCCCAACATGAACAGGCCGGCCTGCAGTTTGAGGACGGAGGGGTCGGAAACGGCTTTCAGCATACTGCGTCCGGTTCCTTTCCTGGTACCTAGCAGGGAATAAGGGCATGCATGGCAGGGTATGACATTTTTGGACTCCTTGCGGGCTACATTCCTTTAAGCTTCAGGGATTCAGTCTCCGCATGCTTTGAGAAGCTGCTCTCGCGTTGCGTGGCCGTTTCCTGCTGAAAACACCCCCAACCCACGAGGCAAGGAGCGTTGGCCATTCTGTTCAAGTTGCTTTAGCTCCTGAAGCCCTGATCCTAATACTCCGAAGCCCCAAATTCGCGCAGGATGATGTGGAGGGGCTGCACTCCATGTGTATGGAAGGCTACAGGGGACCAGGGCGCCTTTGCGGCAGAAAGGAATACTAGTAGGGTGCCAGCATGTCCCAAGGCTTTAGGTTGCATCTTGGGGCAGGCAGTCCCGACTTTAAGCGCGTGCACTGATTCGCTCTGCCTTCAATACCTCACTTTGTGGTGGTGTTGCGGTGGAGGGAGGTGGCGCAGGGCCCTGAGAGTGTGGGTTCCAGGTCAAACGTTCCAGTGAGCTGTGTTCAGATCTGGATTTTGTGTGGGTGCTGCGGTGAATGGAGGAAATCCTGCACCACTTAACACACAGCTAATCCTATTGTAGTTCCTAGGGTGGTGCAAGCTTTCCTGCATGTACAGAACCTGATAGGCTGGGTTTGGGTTTAGGTGTTTTGTGTCACCTCTGTGCTACCGGCACCTTTATGGAGACAATGGGTAGTGCTTTGGGGGCATAGTATTTATGTAAGGAACATAATGTCACAATAGCCAACCACCAAAAACATTACTTACATCAACCTAGCTCTGAGCCACGTGGCCGTGCTTGTACCAGAGAAAAATTGAGTCGAGTCAAAGAGTTCCAGGCAGAGGGTCATATGGGATTCTCTGTGAAGTCAGAGACCTCTATAGAAGATTTCAGGTGCATGAGATGCGATACTGGCTTTGCCTACGCGGACAGTGCCCTGAAGTGCATCCGCTGCACAGAGGACCGGCGCCAGGCCTGGTTTGCGCAGGGATGTGGATTTCTTGAGATTAGGGGTTTTTGGTGTTGGGCTCTCTGCTGAGAGGGTGTGTTGCTCTAGGGCGCGTCTTCAGCAGCTAACGCAGTGGTCATGAGCTGCTGTGAGCAAAGCGCTTTGCCAGCTGGGAAGTGCTTGCGGTCACTGCTAGATTACAAAACGTCAATGACAACAAATTATGTGGGCATCCGATTATCATGCATACACGCTCACACCGTGATAACGTTCACCTGCAAGAGCATGCATGTTGAAAGGCGCACATGCCAAACCCATGATGAAAATACCCACTTATGAGATGCACACATGCCCCGACTCATCATAGTGTGCACCTACGAGGGCATCCATTTCGATAGGCTCATATGCTCAAACCTTCACTGCAATTAGAAACATTGACCGCGAGCACGAACAACACAACTGGAACGGAATACCTGTAGGTGGGAATATTCAGTATGCGAATCGTACCAAGAATACATTACAGGAATGCAGGAGTCAAGGATCAAGGGCAATAGTGCTGTAGTAGTGTTGTAACGTGCACGAAGTTGAGGAATTCGCGCTGTTTTATGATGGCGCAACCACACAGTGGCCAGCGGGGCGCAACGTCGCAAGGAACCAAGACAGGGAATGGGGCCACGTCGAAGCGGTGCAGTGGGGAGGGTGCCGCACCATTGGAGCGACAGGCGGCAAAATCGGCGCAACGGCGAAGACCACACGACTCGTTCCAGCACGACACAAACAAGCCGGCTTCACTGGCTGGGAGGTGTTGCGTTGGATGTGTTTGGATTCTTTCTGGAATATCAGCCGGTACAGTAGCCATATTGTCTCTCTTCTTTGGAACATCTCAAGCCTTTTTTTCTGCGTCATGTCACCCACCACTGAGATTGAGTTTTCAAGTGAATCACTCCTGGCAGGCCACAATGTTCATTGCCGCGAACATGGTCAAGGATATCGGCCTGTTCCTCTCCGCAGCTGCCACTGTCTGCAGCTCAGCGCTGGTCGATGCACAAGTTGCGCCAACCTCTGCTGACCGCTACTGTTAACTACTAGGATTCAGTTTCTGCGCTCATCTCATTGATCGAATAGATGACTCTGAAAGTTCGCAGATCCCCACAACCCTAAACTGTTTGCCATTGAGCCTTGTGACAGGCTTGAGCCCCTACATTCTAAATCCGCAAGCACCTCACCTTCTGGACCTGCACACCTCGTTTTCACAGCCGCCTGAAGCTCCAAGGTCACAGGCGGAAAAGGCAAGCAGAAGGCCGGGGCTTGCACTGCTTAATTCAGAACGTTCGCCCAGGGGCGGGCAAAGCAGGCAGCAGTAAGAGAGAGCCGTGGCAGCAGTTCAGCGCTCAACCTATGACATAAGAGGGGGGGAGGGGGGGTGGTTGGCGCGCGCGTGAGCGCTTGGACACCTCAACATACTTAGGGCGTTGGAGGGGTGTTGGAACTTATACGTGTGGTGTCAATGCTCATGATGCTGGCTCTTGGGGGCTGCTGGGACCTTAAAATGCTCTATATCCCGCACCTGCACTGCATGACAAGCATGCGCAAGGCTTTGCATGCATTGCCCAGACCAAACCCTATAAACTGCGAATGTTGCATGCTTTTCTTTACGCAAATGTTTCGTGCATGGTTTGTTGATGTGAAGCACGGTGGTCTTTTTTATCCAGGTATGGGGTTATAAGGGGACCGACACAAAGATTTTGAAACAGCGTCTTGGGTTGGAAAACGATAGGCCACTCACCAAAAACGATAGGTCGAAATTTCAACAAATCTGGTAATAAAGTTGTGCCACCAGAGAACAAAAATCCATCCGGTTGCCGGAGACGGCCGTTCCAGTTCTAAAGTTGTACTACCAGAGAACAAAAATCCATCCGGTTGCCGGAGACGGCCGTTGCAGTACTAAAGTTGTACTACCAGAAAACGAAGATCCATCCGGTTGCCGGAGAGGCCATTTCAGTACTAAAGTTGTACTACCGGAGAACGAAGTTCCATCCTTACCAACCTTTTGCTGCATAATTAAAGTCATTTAACCGAAAGCTGGTTTTACCAGGGCATGGCGGAAATTCAGCGGAATTGCAATTCCTCATCGTACAGGCACCATGTCGGCGAGGTGGAGATAGCGTTTTTCGTTCTGGTGAAGGTTTTGAAATGGCGTTTTCCATTTCCCTCATAGCGCTTTTTGTTCTGCAAATAGCGTTTTTGATTGCCGGGTTGGAGAATGAATTAGACTGTTGGCTGACCTGGCCGCAGAAGCTTTTGGCTTTACTAGTATAACCGGGTTGGACGTGCTCGCCCTCCCGCAAGGCCTGGCTTGCATTGCAGCCTGGAACCATGTGCGCATGCAGCTGCAAATTCAGCTTGGCTGCCCCAATTTGAAGGGCCATATTTGGAAGCCTGCACTGTAAAAGACGGACTGTGGCACGTGTGCCCTTGTTTTACCGTGGGCCTGACCTATTGATTTTGATATGGCGAGCTGGATTTTCGAAATTGCGTTTTTTAGAAATGGGCGGAAGACCTAAATGGCGGAAATCGGCGGCGAAATGGCGGAAATCGGCGGCGAAATGGCGGAAATATCCGGAATGGCAGTTTTGCGAATTTCGAAATGTCAATTTTGCATGCCTGAAACTGCTCGAAAATATCTTGCTACGGGCTCCTACGCAGGCTTTGGGGTATCACAAATCTCCGTGGCTGAGGGTTGTGCCTGGGCTTCAGGTGGACAGCGGCGGCTCTGAGTCCATCACTGATCATGTTTCTACAGCCCTGCCATGTCCAATCGCGTGTGAAGTCCGCACCTTGAATGGCCATACATGTCAACCAGCTTCACAGCAATGCTTCAAGCACACAGGTTGTTTGCATGTCGATGTCGCCTAGCAAGCAGGAACAAAACGCCGAGTGAGATGCAAGTTTTTCAGCTGGAAGTGCCTTTTTTGATCAAAGTCATGCCGTTCTTATGGGCCAGCAGCTTACTTTAATGACGATTTTGCCCTTTAGCCTTGAAACCCTCAAAATTGACACATTGCAATAATTTCTTCAATTCGGTGAAATTCCCCTTTTTTTTGCGCCCAAGGGTTGGCAAGGATCCGGTTGCCGGACCAGAGAACGAAAATCCATCCACTTGCCGGAGACGGCCGTTCCACAGCTGCCATGCCAGACCCAGGAACTGCTCATGAGGACCACTAGCTGCCACGACGAGCCCAGGTGCACCCTCCCCCTTAATTTGCAGGTGCGTTTTCACGCCCTGTCACTGGCTGTCTTCGTTGGCTGAAGTGCCAGTGATAGGCCCTCAGCCCCCTGCAGTACATGTATAAGACGACAAAAGTAAACAAGCTGCAATCAAAAGGACCTTGGCAAACAGGTTCTCCACACACACACCCAGCTGCGCGGGGTATTCTTGTGGCGGATGCTCGTTTGGCAAACCAAAATTTTTGCTGCACACAAGAGGGCTTCAGCTTCACCAATGCGCAAAGGCTGGCAGCTGGCAAAAAATGTAGTTCAGGATTTTAACCTTGTTGTCACTTGCACCCTGAAGCTACGGCAACGCTGTCCATGAGCAGCGCGGTGCCCCCAAGCTACATCCATGAGCGACATCACGGTATTTATAGTAATAGGCTGCTAAGAAGCAACGTTGCTTCAAAAAATTCACCACTCAGACTCAATTTGTGGGCTGCTTTGCAGCAACGCTGCTTCGGGAATGCTCACTGACCAAGCTCGATATTTGCATGCTGCTTAGCAGCAACTCTGTTTTTTGTGTTTGCAGGCTGCTTCGCAGCAATCAGTTTTTTGAGAAGGCCAACCACTTTCTTGGTAGCAGGTGGCATAGCCTCCTGTTGACAACTTGATTAATGAATCCCTTAGCTTGCACCCTCAACCTTCGGCAACGCCGTCCATGAGCAGTGCGATGCCCCCAAGCTTCGGCTGCGCCATCCATGAGCAGCATCACAATATTTATAGGCTTGCTTAGAAGCAATGCTGCTTCAAAAAACTCACCACTCAGACTTAATTTGCGGGCTGCTTTGCAGCAATGCTGCTTCGGGAATACGCACTGCTCGAGCTCAAGCAAAGCAGCCTACTGTACAGATGTAGAGCTTGAGTGGTAAGCATATCTGAATCAGTGTTGCTACTAAGCGGCGTGCAGATATTGGGTTCAAAGATGTGCACTTTAAACAGCATTGCTGCTAAGCAGCCTGCAGATATCGAGCCTGAGTGGTAGGCATGTCACAAACAGCGCTGCTGCTAAAGCAGCATGGCAGATATTACGCTGCAGCCGGTGGTCATTGAACCACAGCGTTGCTGCAAAGCAGCCTGCGAATTCTGATTTTGAGTTATGATAACCACAAACAGTGTTGTTGTTAAACAGCATTGAGGTTGAGTGGTAAGCCGTCTCAAAGAACTGATCTGCTGCAAAGCAGCCTGCAAATACTATGAACCGACTTGCAGCTAAGCAGCCTGCAAGTATTGAGCTCGAGCAGTGCGTATTCCCGAAGCAGCATTGCTGCAAAGCAGCCCGCAAATTAAGTCTGAGTGGTGAGTTTTTTGAAACAGCATTGCTTCTAAGCAAGCCGATAAATCTTGTGATGCCGCTCATGGATGGCGTAGCCATAGCTTGGGGACATGGCACTGCTAATGGACGGCGTTGCCGTAGGTTGAGGGTGCAAGCTAAGGGATTCATTAATCATGTTGTCAGCAGGAGGCTATGCCACCTGCTACCAAGAAAGTAGTTAGCCTTCTCAAAAAATTGATTGCTGCGAAGCAGCCTGCAAATACCAAAAAAAGAATTGCTGCTAAGCAGCATGCAAGTATTGAGCTTGGTCAGTGAGCATTCCCGAAGCAGCGTTGCTGCAAAGCAGCCCACAAGGTGAGTCTGAGTGGTGAGTTTTTTGAGACAGCATTGCTTCTACAGCCTATAAACATTGTGATGCTGCTCATGGATGGCGCAGCCATAGCTTGGGGGCATCGCACTGCTCATGGACGGCGTTGCCGAAGCTTGAGGGTGCCAGCTAAGGGATTCATTAATCATGTTGTCAGCAGGAGGCTATGCCACTTGCTACCAAGAAAGCGGTTAGCCTTCTCAAAAAATTGATTGCTGCAAAGCAGCCTGCAGGTACCAAAAACAGAGCTGCTGCTAAGCAGCATGCAAGTATTGAGCTTGGTCAGCGAGTGTTCCCGAAGCAGCGTTGCTAAAGCAGCCCACAAATTGAGTCTGAGTGGTGAGTTTTTTGAAGAGTTTGCGACTCTCCCGTTTTCAATTGGTTTGCAAGCACCCGCTGCTACTGCTTTGCCGACTTTCCGAATGCTTGAGGTGAGCTGAGCGTCCAGAGGGGGATGTTTGATTTCAAACAGTCTTCTTCAACTGGGCCTGGGGCCTACCTGGTCTCAAGGCTGAGCACTTTGGCGCATCCTTCATGGATGCTTAATCCCGTCTGTGGCGAGGGGCCGACCTGACATCGGGTTGGATTACCGATCAGGGTATTTACTTGAACGGGACCAATCAAGGTCATCACATGTTAAGGCCGATCAGGGCCCGCACCGATCAGGGTCCATCACATATCAAAGCCCCGAAGAAGGAAGGGGTGAAGATTCCAGCTGCCATGGCAGACCCAGGAACTGCTCATGAGGACCACCAGCTGCCACGACGAGCCCAGGTGCACCCTCCTCCTTAATTTGCAGGTACGTTTTCACGCCCTGTCACTGGCTGTCTTCGTTGGCTGA